>CM053786.1:709110494-709345494 GCA_028749045.1 Cupressus sempervirens | reverse complement strand
TAAGGTGTTGTTGATGTAAGCCTTGAAGACCATCTTAACAGCATTGCTATTGATCATAACTATGGTTTGCTCCAATCCATGTGCAACTAGGCTAGAGAACAAAAATGAACCAAATGACACGACTTGGAATGTCAGAAGATTTCTTCTAATGTCTTCACCAGCAGCACAATTTGAACTTTCCACTAGTTCTCCCTCACTAGAAAATGTTACAGTCAAACCAACAAATACAACTAATGTGAATAAGGAATTGACATTGACAAGGCATGATAATTAATTGACATAATGTTGTAGACTTGAATGGAAAATACAAAACCATAAACAGGGCTAGTAAACTATTTGGCTAAAAAATATGGAACCACAAATGTTGCCTGACATATGTATGATAAAATGTCTCAAAGAGGTGTCATTGGTCTCATGAAAAAAATAGAAAATATTCAGAAAAGGCAGTGCATGCAAATAGTCTAACAAAATGCATCACTATATTTGGTGTTATGGCCTTGCAAATAGTTTTATGACATGAATTAGTCAAAAGTTTTAGAAAACTTCAATGAAATGTACATGAAATTGCTTGATCAAGTTCATGGATTAGAGAAAAGCTTTAGAAATTTTCATGTAGATACCAAGATTACAAATGAATAAAACAACAATGAAGGTAGAAAATAAAGAGTGATTAGGGGGAAAAGATAAAATTTTAAAAAAACTTGCAACTAGATTAGATTCAAATTTTCTTGCAAGAAATTGAAAGATAAAACCTACAAATGAAACTTGTTAGATCCAAGTTATAGCTTTCTGGCGGCAAGCCATCCAGACAGGGTTATTGAAAAAAAAAACTTATAGAGTGAAATAAATTTTTTGTAACAAACAAGATTAAGAATGAGTGTAAGATTCTCTTCCTCTCTCAACAATGATGTCTCCATAAATGTGGTAACCATTAAAAAAAATTCAAACAAGGATTAGTATGCTCTAATACCGTGTTAGAAATAATAAAATCGAAATGAACTAAAAAATAAAGAATTATAAATGAATTCAAGAGAGTTTTTGATGAATATAATTACCATAATTTACAAGAGCTTCCCAAGATCAACACAATAATGGAGACAAAGATTTTGAAAGGGGAAAGCAAAGAAAACCCTTTGTGAATTATATGAATGAGGCAAATGCCTAAGAATGAAGAGCAAGAGAGAGAGAGAGAAGGAGATAAGTGGAGCCAAAGAGCTCATTACATGAACTACATCATGATTGTGTGTTTTAGAATGAGAGAGAAGTATCTCTTATAAAGAGATGAGAAGAGGAGTTATTTGTAACTCCCATGTGAATGATTACCACATTCATAAGTATGTGCATAACAAGTGTCATAATCCTCTTAAGGAGGAATAAACTATTTTTCTTAATAAAAGAATTACAAAAAAGACTTGTCCTCACATGTGGACTAGAGGACAAACAACATAAGGGATACATTGGTTTATCCCATTTAATAAATATAACCAAGGAAATATTACCAATTCTAACACTTCTTTTGTCTTGTATTTTTCTTCCATGACTTCACACAATCTTACTGATTGAATTTCTTATTCTCTTCTCAGTTTCCTAACTTCTTCTTGAAGTGAACCATTCTTTTCTAATAGTTCTTTAATTGCTTCATTCAAATGGATGTCTTCAATTCTTTCTTCAATGTAGAGTTGGTCATTCATCTAGATTGAAAGTTCTTTTCTCCTTTTAAGGGATTAAGAGAGTTGATCCTTTGCTATCTTGAGTTCCAAGTCTAACTTTTCATTGTCAATAGCCTTATCAAGTCTGAATACTTCCATAGCCTCTGATCTTTGCTCAAGTTGTTAAACTTTTCTCTAAGAACTAGAATGCTCTAATATCAATTTTTGGAAATATATATGATAGGCTAAGTTACTGAGAGGGGAGGGGTGAATCAATATCTTATAAAACTTAATCCTTATTTGCCAATTAATCCTTATGTGTATTCTAATCTAATTGCATGCATGAATAACTGAAAGCATTAAAACATTCATAACATATTGACACACAATATGGTGATCTAGAAACCTTCCAAATAGAAAGTAAAACTGGGGTAGCGATGATAACCATAACCTTTAGTATTGCAATATAATGTTGTCTTGTTAAGGCTTACAATGATCACTTCTGATGATCTTCTCTGTTAAGAGCAATAAGGACTGCTAGGTCCACCCTGCAAAAGGATTTTCAAATATATAATGAAGTATGCACTCAGTAAAGAGATTTACTGTAAAAGACTATTAAGTCTACCTTGTGAAAGGATTTGACTGATCCACCTATTAGGATGAAATAGTGGTTGATCTCTATCTACAACTTGGTTTGCTAAGTGAAATTCCTTTGAGTATAAAGATCGCCTTGTAGTGATGGACAAATTTTTATTGCTCCTTATACTAATGTAGCTTTTATATTTCATACTTCTTCTCTTCTCTGCAAGTTACATTAAATTCTTAATTCTCTACTTGTTGGATGTGGTACAATACGTTACATATATACCAATCCAATTTAAAAATAAAAAAAGTTGGCTACAATACAAGTTTACACAAAATACACAAAGTCAGCTCAACTACAGGAACTCGAGTTCTGAAGACTAGCTTGGTGAGGTTCTAATACTCGACATCTACTGTCAATGCTTGACATCATCATGCATTTGGTAGATGTAGAAGCTTGATTCATACTAATCACTTCCAAGTAGTTTCAACTTGGTCTGCACTGGTGATTTGGTGAATACTAAGAAACTCGACATATAAATTGAATCACTTAATTCACACTGCATAGCTTGGTACAAATTGAATCACTTGGTTAATACTGAGTGGCTCAATTGACATTGGATTCATATCACTGTAGCTACAAACTTAGTAAGCACTGCACAACTCGATTTGTACTGAGGAACTTGATAAACCTTATGAAGCTCAGTTTACACTAATGATCATCATTATGGTAGAAACTGCTTAGTGCAAATAGAATATTGTCTCTTGAACTCGATACCAATTGTAGAACTCGATAGAGTTTGAAATGCTTGGTTAACTCTATTAACTATACAATACACTTGGTAGATACTTACAATTTGAATAAGTGTGTGTCAAAAATAACCAATCTGACAATAATGTCAACATTCAAGAACCTAGATTAGATTTTTTTTTAATTCTTATTTTGAATTCCATGGAAGATAGTGTCTATAAGGCTAGGAAAAAGAAAGAGGAGGGTAAACCCTTTAATCTCATTTCATGAATAAACTTTACAACTACCACCTTCCCTTAAACCTACCACTATTGGTCAACCCATTGGCTATTATCACCCCCCAAATATCCATTGGCTCTGGCCCTGACTCAACCCACAAAAAAAATCAAGAAAACTCTTGCCTTTGAGGTAAAAATAAGCCTCATTGATTCAAATACGAACATGAGGAGAAGCAAACAGAATGGTCAGAGAACTAGTAAACGACTCCAATTAGAATAATTTAAGTCCCCCCAAACATGACTTTAGCTTTCAATCTACCGAGAGTGAGAAAAAACCTAGCAAGGGGAAGAGGCCACACCAAGACATTGGAAAGAAGCTTGTATCTAGCCCGCTCAGTCCCTCACATATCTCAGATGCCCTTGAAGTTGTCCTATCCCTGACTATAAGTTGGGGGGAGGACATCACCTCCCCCATGAAAGGCACTCTGAAAGATGGGGGAATAAGGGAAGCATAGCCAGGACTAGAGCCAAAGTAAGGCTCAGTTGGATAGGCTGGACCATTTAGTGAAGGAGATGGCAGACAATTACATTGGCGTTTGTCAAAAATTTGGCACCCTTGCTACATTTTTCATGAAAGATATGCATTTGGCTACCACTACTCTATATTTCCTATAGGTGAATAAGGACACAAAGGATTTGGGTAAGGAGAGCAAAACTACTTGCTCCATTTATGGTTTCCTAGTGGAGGATTGGTTGAAGACGCTCTTGGACAAACATGTTAAAGAGGAGGGGGTGGACATGAACAAGGACGAGCCTGAGGAGAAGAAGAATAAGGTCACAGAAGAGAATGAGGGTAGCTAACCCTAATTATGTTTCTTCTTTTTGTTTTTAGGTTTCCAATCACTCTCAACTTGGTGCCCTATGAGATTTTATTATATATGTATATGATTAAGTTCCCTTGCGGATTGCTTTTCCATTTTTTTGGATGATTAGTAATAGGACTGATGGTAACAATTGTTTTGTTATAGAACTTGTATGTGTTTTGAAATATAAAACTGGTATCGATTAGATAATTGGGAGGTAACCTCTACCTGATCCTTGAGCCTTTTTGTACTCCTAAGTCAACCCCCTTTCTTTTGGCTACTATCTAATATTTAAAAAACATACATAACATTCATTATGTTTCAATAGATTAAAAACATAAACAATACTCAACTTCTTCAAAAAATTAGCTTTAAGGAATTGTGTTTTAACTCACTTAGGTATCTGAACAGGACTGAAAATGGCTCGAACAAAAAAACATTCAATGCATACACCATTCATTATTCTAAAACTTTGGTGAATTTTAAAGAAGGAACTCAAAGGTCTCATTCAGAGGCAGGAAATAAATAGACAATTAGTTTTATTAGCTTTTAAGAAGAAAATCATGATAACCAGTAGGGTTTCTTCATACATATCAACTTTAATTTATTTAATAGTTTTACTCATCATAGTGAGTTGTGTTCGTTCTCCCTAAAATTTACAGAGATACATGCTAAAAACAAACCCATTTTTCAAACTTGACAACTAAAGGTATATAAACTGGACAGTAATGAACATAGGGAAACATTTAAAAATGTTGGTTTTTATTATCATAAAGCACAACTTCAATGTAGTGACTGTGAGAAAAAATTAATTAAAATTTCAACAACTCACAACCCTAAACCTAAAATTTATACTCGGCACTTAAAAATTGCTCGGCACATGAAGGTGCCGAGTGCCAATTTTACTCGGCACTTGAAGGTGCTGAGTGACAGGGAAAGTATAGGTGTCGAGTTAGCTTGGCACAAGGAAGCTGAGTAAGCTTGGCACACAAAGGCAATGGTCGGCAACAATAGATTCCGAGTGAGCTCGGCTCCAACAAGGAAATTATAACTTAAGAGATTTTAGCATGAATGCTTTCACCATTAAAACCAAAGAGCTAAAGCTTTAAGCTTTCAACCAAACTTGTTAAATCCAATGAATAGAAGATGAAGAAAAATAGATTAAGTATGTTGCTTTCTTTCTATTCAATCTTTCATTAAACTATTACAAAATCTGGGAGCATTCGGCTTCAACTAAAAAACCCTAAAATAACCTTAAATTGATAAAACTTCAAACTTTAATGAACTTTAAAACCTGCAACTCTAATGGCTGCATATAATGGTGCCTGGAGCAATCACTACTTTAACAGGACAAATCCAAACAACAAACTTACAGAGTGAACAAGGAACCACGTGCAACTGTAGGCACAAACTTCCTTCCTTCTTCCTTCTCTGCTTAGCTCTGCAACTACTTTCTGATTTGCTTGATCTGCCTTGAATAGAATGAATGTTGAAACATTCCTTTTATCATATTCTTCTTTTCCCTCTCAATGTTCAAATTTCAAATTCTCACCTACCAAACATGAATGCCTACCGTGACCTGACAGGGTAGATGGGCGTGGGGCTCGAGGACAACCTACAGGCATTGACGTTAATTTCCAACACTCCCCCTTTGTCCTGAGACCCACAAACAAGGATCACTGCTGATCCAAATCAACTACACCAAGACTTTGTCTTAGGTGCACAAAAGTTCCAATGCCTAATGGCTTGGTGAAAATATCTGCTAGCTGCTACTCTAACTTGCAGAAGTTCATTTTGATATCCCCTTTCTCCACCAACTCTCTGATGAAGTGATATCTGATTTCTATATGTTTGCTTCTCCCATGGAAGACTGGATTCTTAGACAATGCAACTGATGAGATGTTGTCACAATAAATTATGGTTCCATCCTCTTGCCTTTCATTCAAATCTATCAAGATCCTCCTTAGCCAAATTGTTTGACATGCTGTTGCATTTGCTGCAATGTATTCAGCCTCTACTGTAGATTGAGCAACAATATGTTGCTTCTTGGATGCCCATGAAATTGCACCCGATCCCATATGAAACATATATCTGGAAGTGCTCTTCCTATCATCTAAACTTTCAGCCCAATCACTATCAATATAGCCAACCAACCTGAAATCATTTGATGCAGTATACAAAATACCAAATCCCTTGGTACCTTTCACATACCTTAGGATCCTCTTTCCCACTTGCCAATAAGAATCCTTTGGTGTTTCCATAAATCTAGAAATTAGACTTACTGCATGCATTAGGTATGGCCAAGTTGGAGTCAAATACATTAGACTTCCAACAATACTCTTGTATAGTGTTGGATCCACTCTCTTGCTAGAGTCTTCCTTGCTCAACTTCAGACCTATTGCTATTGGTGTAGGGGCTTCCTTACTGTTATGCATTTCAAATCTCTCCAAGATCTACCCTGCATACTTTTCTTGAGAGATGAAGATGCCATCATGCATTTGTTTTACTTCTATACCTAAAAAGTATTTCAAGAGACCTAGGTCTATCATTTCAAATTCACTTTTCATGGCCTCTTTAAACTCACCAATTAGAGCCTTATCATTACTAGTAAAAATTAAATCATCTACATACAAGACAACAATCAATACATTACCATCTGCTGCCTTGATGTAAAGAGTGAGCTCACCATTGCTTTTGCTAAAGCCATTGCTCATCAAATATGAGTCAATCTTACTGTACCATGCCTGTGGAGCTTGCTTGAGCCCATAGAGAGCTCTCTTCAATCTATATACTTTATGTTCTTCACCTACAACTTCATAACCAGGTGGCTGCTCCACATATACTTCTTCTTTCAATACAACATTTAGAAAGGCGGACTTTACAGCCATTTGAAATACCTTCCACTTGTGCTGAGCTACAATTGCTATGACAGCATGCACAGTTTCCATTCTTACAACTGGGGCATAGGTCTCATCATAATCTCTTTCATACTATTGTTTGTAGCCCTTGACTACCAACCTTGCCTTATGCCTATCAATCTTGCCTTCAGCATTGCATTTGGTCTTATAGACCCATTTCACTCCAATCACTTGCTTCTTTGGAGGCAATTCAGTTAGCTCCCATGTCTCATTCCTTTCTATGGCATCTATTTTCTCATCCATGGCATTACACCATTTCTTCTCCTTAATAGCCTCCTCAAAATATATTGGATCATTATGAGAAAATAATGCAAAATTAACACTCTCATCATAATCTTCATACCTTTCATCTTGGTATAACTCCCTAAGACTCTTGGTCTTTCTTGGTAACAGGGAGGAGAGTGTGGGATTAGAATCTTCATTGCTGCTGCATTGTCGACTAGCTTGATCTTCACTAGTACTTAGCACTGACACTCGGTCATGCCTAGAGGAGCTCGACATTGTTTGAACCTTCTTGCCTTTTCTTCTATTTGCTCCTTCTTCTTGCTGTTCATCAACATCTTCTTCACTCATAATTGGAACTTTACTTGAAGTGCATGGTGGCTCATCAATTGAACCATACCAAGATTGATTTTCAAGAAATTCCACATCTCTTGAAAGTACCATCTTGTTGTTCAATGGGTCATACAATCTATATGCCTTTGATTCTAGGCTGTACCCTATGAAAATGCATTTCACACCTTTATCATCAAATTTTTGCCTTTTCTCTTTAGGCACATGTGCATATACTACACATCCAAACACTCTTAAGTGTTCAACTGTCCATCTTATTTGTGACCAAGTTTCCATTGGAATTCTGTCGCAAACTGCCTTTGTAGGACACCTATTAATTAGGTAAACTGTTGTTGCCACAGCCTCTCCCCAAAATTTAGTTGGGAGACCTTTCTCTTTCATCATGCTCCTTGCCATTTCAACAATGGTCATATTCTTTCTTTCAGCCACTCCATTCTGTTGTGGTGTATAGTTGACTATGAGTTCTTTCTTTATGCCATGTTTCCTACGAAAAATTACAAAAGAATTGGAGGTATACTCCCCTCCTCTATCTGATCTTAGGACCTTGGTATAATGTCCACATTCTCTTTCAGCCTGGGCTTTAAATTTTACAAATTTATCAAATGCTTCAGATTTATTCTTTAAAAAATACACCCATGTCCTATGACTAAAATCATCAATGAATGTCATAAAATAAGTACTCCCCCAATGGAAGTAACTTGCATAGGGCCGACTAGGTCAGAATGCACTAACTCTAATGGATATCTAGCCCTCCTAAAATTTTCAGAATTAAAGGGAAGCCTATGTTGCTTACCCAAAATACAAGCCTCAAACTTGTCACATGAATTTCCTATACGTGGAAAACCTTCTACCATTCTTTTATTTGACAATAAATTTAAACCAGCATAGCCAAGATGGCCATACCTGAGGTGCCATAGCCGTGAGGGGTCTTCAATCACACTCCTTAGAGCTGATTGTGTGGGAGGTGCAGCACTAGCTTGAGATGAGAAACATGTCTCAATCCTTAAGGGAAAAATTATGTTATTTGTCACTTGAACTACTGCAAGTAAATTCTTGCTCCCATCCTTTTCTTGAATGACACAAATGTCATTTTCCATCAGCACTTTGTATCCATTTTGAATGAGCTACCCAATGCTCATCAAATTATGCTTCATACCAGGGGTGAAATACACATTTTGTATTTCCTTTTTCTCACATTTCTTGGTGCGGACCATAATAGATCCTTTGCCCACAACTGGTAGGGTTCCATTATTACCCATCTTAATTTCTGATTTGAAACTCTTGTCAATGAATGAAAACAAGGCTTCATTACCACTCATGTGGTTGCTACATCCACTGTCGAGGTACCAAACCTCAAGGCTTCCTTCTTCACCAACATTACACATGATGAAGGCAGTAGCATTGGGTCCACTTCCCATATTCACATCAACCACAGTTGCTTGTCTTGACTGATCTTTTTGCTTCTTCCAGCATTCATTTGCATAATGCCCATATTTATGATAGTAGTAGCATTCTACATTACTCTTATTTGAGTTGTAGTTTTTCTTACCTCCTCTTGAAGTATTGTGTGAGGTACTTGCTTCATCTGCTCTTCTTGAGCTTTCTGCTACAACATTCCTTTGTCCTCCATTACCTCGGCCTCTGCCTCTGGAGTTTCTGCCTGAGCTATTTCTTCCTCTTCCCCTTCCTCTTGGATTTGACTGAGCCTTGAATGCTTGGTCTTGGGTAGAAGAATATGTGGATCTATTGATCCTATACTCATGGGTTTGAAGAGAACCCATCAACTCATCCATTGTCAAAATAGTGAGGTCTTTTGCTTCTTCTACGGTCATGACCAAATGGTCATATTTACGAGGTAAACTCCTCAATATCTTCTCCACTATCCTCTGCTCTTGATAGTCTTCTCCATTTGACTTCAATTGATTAATTACATTGGAGGTCCTTGAACTGAAGTCTGCAACTGATTCATTTTCTTTCATCTGAAGGTTCTCAAACTCCCTCCTTATGTTCTGTAGCTTTATAGTACGAACTTTATCAGTCCCCTTGAAGTTTGTCTCAAGGATATCCCATGCTTCCTTTGCATAATTTACTGATGCAATCATTGGAAAAATTGTCTCTGTCATTGCTGCTTCAATGAGACTTAATGCTTTTGCATCTTTCCTCCTTGACTCTTTCAAATGAGTCTTTTGTGCATTTGTGAGAGCAACATATTGAGTTGGATCAATCACATCATTGAATCCATTTACCAAAAACTCTCACAAATCATTTGCAACCATTATGGTCTTCATCTTCTTTGCAAATATATCATAAATCTGTCCATCAAATGATGGTGGCTACTGCTAGATCTTTCTTGCATCCCCTGCTATGTCAAATATCTCAAGAAAAACAAATGTCCTAACTCACTTTGGATGTGGGGCCTCAAAGCTCTGATACCATGTGAGAAAAAATTAATTAAAATTTCAACAACTCACAACCCTAAACCAAAAATTTATACTTGACACTTAAAAATTGCTCGGCACATGAAGGTGCTGAGTGCCAGTTTTACTCAGCACTTGCTCGGCACTTGAAGGTGCCGAGTGACAGGGAAAGTATAGGTGTCGAGTTAGCTCGGCACACAAAGGAAATGCTCGGCAATAATAGATGCCGAGTGAGCTCGGCTCCAACAAGGAAATTATAACTTAAGAGATTTTAACATGAATGCTTTCACCATTAAAACCAGAGAGCCAAAGCTTTAAGCTTTCAACCAAAATTGTTAAATCCAATGAATAGAAGATGAAGAACAATAGATTAAGTATGCTTCTTGCTTTCTATTCAATCTTTCATTAAACTATTACAAAATCTGGAAGCATTCGGCTTCAAATAGAAAATCTTAATATAACCCTAAATTGATAAAACTTCAAACTTTAATGAACTTTAAAACTTGCAACTCTAATGGCTGCATACAATGGTGCCTGGAGCAATCACTACTTCAATAGGACAAATCCAAACAACAAACTTATAGAGTGAACAAGGAACCACGTGCAACTGTAGGCACAAACTTCCTTCCTTCTTCCTTCTCTACTCAGCTCTGCAACTACTTTCTGATCTGCTTGATCTGCCCTTAATAGAATGAATGTTGAAACATTCCTTTTATCATATTCTTCCTTTCCCTTTCAACGTTCAAATTTCAAATTCTCACCTACCAAACATGAATACCTACCGTGACCTGACAGGGTAGATGGGCGTGGGGCTCGAGGACAACCTGCAGGCGTTGACGTTAATTTCCAACAGTGACATGGTTTATATGATGCACTTGTGTTAAAGAAATAAAGTGTCATCAAGAACAACAATTCCATTGAAAGAACAACCACCCATTCTAGTATGGAAAGTAAATTCTACCTATATCTTACCTTGATGGAGTGGAAGATCTACCAAGTCATTACAAAATCATTTAAACAACTAATGGATAGACAAAGCTCTATTTGGTGAATTGTTTCCAGCCACCCTAAGGGAAGTTGCAATTGATTGGTACATGCATATTGTGCTAGTTATTCGATAGTTAACTCAAGAATACAATGCAATTGTTTGTGATAATAATGAAATTATACATTAAGAAAGAAATTAGGTTTGAAAAAATAAGTTTAAACAATAGCATAAGTCAAGAACGCAACATTTGAAAAAGAGTTCTAAGTCCTCGATGACAACAATGAAATCGTTTTTAAAAGAAGAAAAACATGAGAATGTCAAACCATAGAAATTTGAAGGATCTTTTTTTTATTCAATCCAAGAAGAGCTTACACAGACAGATACTTTGCCGTCATTAAAGATGAGGATTACTAATGAGCCCAACAAACTGAAGATCCCACAACTATTGCACACATAAATATTTAAAATATTCAACCATTATCACACCCAAGCCCTTCTAACCATACAATTAAAAGCACAGATTTGGTATACCCTAGATACTGATTGACACGTTCTCAGCATTTGGGGCTTATTATTATTATAACATAAACATCCACACATAATACTTAATACAGCACTGCATAGACTTTTACCCTTAAGAAATATTCCGTCCCCCCATTCCACCTTCAAAGATAGTTATAACATAATAGTCATCTGTATAATCAAGGATGGGATTCGCTATCCTCCCTTGATTATAAAGAATTCCCACCACCTGCTTGTACATATTAAACACAGTGTCTAGATACTTATAATACCTAGCTAAATACAACGTTCCCGCATGGCTAAAAAACTGGGATTGCTGTGGCAGGCCAAATGCAAAATAAGCATTCCATATCTTTCCGTCCTGATAATCTCTATTGACGCTCAACAACTGATCCCAACTCTTTTCAATCTCATCTTCCCTGTTCTGCAGGTCTGAAAGACCAACAGAATCCAGCAAGATATGGAGATGGACTCAGAGGAACATTTTGCCTTCGGGGTGCTCATCATAAAGTTGATAGTAACAATCTTGATTGAACACATACCGTCCTGACAACAATCTCCAATTCTCGTGTGCACTTGTGCTCCTCATATACGTACCATCCCCCGCCATGAATACGTACCAATCTTCTCTTTTCAGCTTGTCATACATATCTTCAATGGACTGGCAGTAACTCTTAACTAACCCAGACCTTTGTCCCACGTCAGACTCGTCCACAAACTTGACTTGGGCTTCCTTTGCCTGCCCAAACTGCTGCTTTCCATTTTCTGCTATTTGCTCATTCAAAAGCTCCACTCCCTTCTCTAGAAGCATCTATCCTATGATTTATAGGGCCATTCTTACTACTCACGCTAACTAATCCTTGGGGAAATCTTTATTTTATTTATTTTTTAGGAAGTAGTTTTCTGACAGTTTATTTATATAATGATTTATATAGTTGTACACAATTGTTGAACAATTTTTAGGTTGTATATATTCTCTTATTATAATAAATGTGTCCATGTGTGCATTTCATTTACATTCTTTGAGCCTCTTACAGTTGTATCAGAGCCAAATTGTTGAAGAAAAAGAATTAGATTGAATTGTGATTCCAATGCATTCTTTAATTTCAATTTGGAATAGTTCTTTTGGAAAAGAGAATTCCCATGAATGGTTTTGAAAAATTAAAAATACTATTTTTTTTAATGATTTGTGGGATGATATTTGTGAAAGAAAATATGAAAATAAAGAGCCGGAGTAGTCTATAGACGAAAATGAACTTGTCATCTAGAAGAGTAAAGACAAAAAAACTTTTGCTCTCATTTGCTATCTCCATTACTAAAGAGGTAAGTAGACATATAATCTCTTGTAAGAGTTCATTTGCAGCATTAAAGAAACTCAAAGATCTACATGATTCTCATTGAGAACTTGAAACCATTCAATTATTAACAAAGTTATTCAACTTAGAAATGAAAGATAATGATCTGATGAAGTTAGCTTCTGAAATTAAGGCTTTATTTCATGATATTGAAGCCACATGTGTAAAAGTAGATCTACAACTCACTACTTTATTAAAGCTCTTTATCCTACCTATTCACACTATCTTGAATCTCTTCAAGCTAGTGAAAAGATGAAAGATATAACATTTGAAAAACTTGTGGAGAAGATTGCAGAGAGGGAAAAATCATTTGGCAAGAAAGAATCACTTTCAAATGCTGAGAATTTGTGTCTTGCACAAAAACAATAGGGTCAACCATCCAAAGATGAGCCTTCCAGACACGAAAGTAGCAATAGAGGTTGTGGAAGAAGACAATCTAGAGGTAGGGGGAATAAAAATTATCAAGGTGATAGACACTATTCTTAGCCACAACACTAGCATAGGGATTATCAACAAAAAGAGAGGCAATCTATACAATGCTATAGATGTGGAAAAATGGGTCATAGTGCCAATCTTTTTTGAACTCCATGGGAGAAGATTTGTGACAAGAAGGAGACACCACTAGACAGAGGTAACCCTCCTGAATCTACACATTATGTTATAGCACATTGTAATGTTGGGATTGAAGAAGTCTTTAGTACTTCAAATTTTAGTTTGACTGATACTTGGTTGTTAGATATTGGAGCCACATGTCATATGACATCTAGAAAAGATTATTTTGAGACATTCAATGATCAAATGGATGGAGTAGTATATTTTGCTGCCAAATTTGAGTTAAACCTTTAGGCATTAGATCTATTGGACTTAAATTACCAAGTCTTGCTGATTACATATTTTCTAATGTTCTTTTATCTTCCACAATTGAAGAGAAATTTAATATCAATTGTGCATATTAGACAGCAAGGTCATTCAATACATATGTTTGATGGTATTATTGAGATTAGAAGAGATAATGATCATGTGATTGTAATGACTGGAGTGGAAGATGATGAAATTTTATATTTGAAAGGTACTTCATCAAGTTCTCAAAGACTTCCCACTATCCCAAAACAAATTTCTCAGTGTGATGCTTGTATTTTAGGAAAACATAGTAAACAACCTTTTCATAATTTTATGTTTAGAGCTTCTAGAAAGGTAGGTCTTATTCACTCAAATTTGTGTGGGCCTATGTCTTTTCCATCAACAAATGGAAAAAAATACATAATAACTTTTATTGATGACTATACCAAGATGTGTTGGGTTTATTTATTAAAAGAGAAATCTGAAGCTTTTGATACATTCAAAAATTTCCATTTGTAGATTAAAAATGGGACTCAACTCAATATTGGAATCCTAAGAGGTGATAATGGTGGTGAGTACACTTCTAAAGATTTTGACAAATATTTGTAGGAAAATAGTATTAAGCATCAGACAACCATTCCTTATAACCCACACCAGAATGGTGTAGCAGAATGTATGAATCAAACACTCCTTAATATAATAAGATCTATGATGTTTTTAAAAAATGTTAAATTAGTGGTTTGGGAAGATACAACTCTCTATGCTATCTACATAAAGAATAGAAGTCCTTTTGTTGCACTACAAAGAAAACTTTCTATGAGATGTGGCATGGCCATCTTCCAAATGTCAAGCATTTTAGGGTTTTGGGTTGCACATGTTATGTTTTAATTCCTACTCAGTTGAGAAATAAATTGGAAGCTAGGAGTAGAAAATGCAATTTTTTTTGGATATTCTACTACTTCAAAGGCTTATCGTCTATATGATGAGGAGAATAATTTTTTTTTATTTCTAGAGATGTTATATTTCTTGGATTTGAAAAAGACACACATACTATTGACAAACAACTTTCTCATCTTGATAGATTTCAATAATAAAAAAATCTACATGAATGGGATAATAAACTTCCAACTCTTGAAGGGGGGATTCCCTTTCCAGGTCAATCTTTGGAAGTTACAGAGAATGAAAACAATATGAAAGAGAAAAATTCTAAAGAATCTAAAATAGTTTGTGAAGAACCTATTGAAAGAGAATAGAACAATTCTAAAGAATCTGAAATTGTTTGTGAAGAGCTTGTTGAAAAATATTATGAACTAGCTTGTGAAGATTCTAATTCGAAGGTTCTTGAGATTGATAAAACACTAGAGCAATAAATTTGTAGATCAATGCGTACCAAGAAAATTCCAAAAAGGTATGAAGATTTTGAATTAAATTTTTCTATTGTTGTTGAACCTTCTTCATTTCAAGAAGCAACAACAAGTGATGCATGGAGAAGTGCAATGCAAATAGAGTATGAGGCTATCATAAAATATGGAACTTGGAGGTTAGTGGACCCTCCAATTGGAACCAAACCTATTGGCTGAAAGTGGGTATATAAGAACACATATAAAGTTGATGGTTCACTTGACAAACAAAAAAAAAGACTTGTAACAAAAGGATATGCTTAGGGAGAAGGCATTGACAACACTGAAACTTTTGCTCCTACAACCAAGTGGAGAACTATCCAAGCATTGTTTTCTTTGGTAGCACAAAAAGGATGGAATATACATCATATGGTTGTTAAAACCATCTTTTTGAATGGAGATTTGAAGGAAAATGTCTATATGCTACAACCTCAAGGTTTTATTATCAAAGGCCAGGAACAAAAGGTATGTAAATTGGTAAAATCTTTGTGTTGTTTGAAGCAAGCACCACATGCTTGGTATGAAAAATTACTTGAGCACCTCCTCAAATTAGACTATAAAAAATTTAGTCTAGATGATGCAACTCTCTTTGTCAAGAAAAGTGGTAGATCAATTGTGTATCTAGTTGTATATGTTGATGATCTTCTCATCATAGGTAGAATCCATTAAGACAGAGTTGAAAAAGTGTTCTGATATGACTGACTTGGGATTACTTCATTATTACTTAGGTATTGAAGTCATTCAAAATCCTAATTTTATTTTTATTTCTTAGAAAAAATATATTGGAGAGTTATTATGTAGATTTGGCATGAAATATTGTAATTCTATTTCCACTCCAATAATTCAAAGATTTCATCCAATGAAGGAAATGATTTTGAAGATCCAAACCAAGTACAAGCAGCTTGTTGAAAGTTTGATTTATCTCACCACTACTCATCCTAATATTACCTTTGCAATATAAATTTTGTCCATATTTATGCATAAACATGTGAAGGGCATTGGATTGCAACACAATAAGTTTTAAAATATTTAAAGGAACTCAAACTCTTGGCATAAAATATTCAAAAGTTTTAGACTTCCATCTTACTAGCTATTTTGACTTAGATTTTGATGATGACAAAGAGAAAGGGTTATCTACTTCTGGTTATTTGATGACCCTAGGACCAGCTACTATTACTTGAAGATTAAAGAAACAAACAAACAATTCTTGCTGACTCTATAGCTGAAGTGGAATATGTATCAATAGCTCAAGCTACAAAAGAAATTGTGTGGCTCAGAAGAATTCTTGATTACTTGCAAAAGAAACAGATAACTTCAACAACTTTATTTTTTGATAATAATTTTGCAATACAATCGGCCAAGAATCCTAAATTTCATAATCAAGCCAAGCATATCAATACCAAATATCGCTTGATTTGACATCATGTTGAGGCCAAAACTATACAATTGAAACACTATTCTATTGAGGAATAAATTGCTAATATTTTACTAAAGCACTGGGATGTGCTAAATTTGAACAAATTCCAAATGCTACTTGGCATGACAAATATCCCTTCACATTAAGGGGAGAATCCTAACTATTCCTTCAGGATATCTTAAGTTTATTTATTTTTTAGGAAGTAGTTTTCCAACAGTTTACTTATGTAATGATTTATATAGTTGTACACAACTACCTAAACAATTTTTAGGTTGTATACATTCCCTTGTTGTTATAATAAATGCATCGGTGTGGTAATTTCATTTACATTCTTTGGACCTGTTGCAACTCATTCTTCTAGACACCTGACAAATGCTTTTAATTTTTTCCCAAAAGTGTGAGGACAATCTTTGCACCTCACACAATTCATAGTCTCTCAAAACCTTAAGGATGGTATTTTCACCCCACTTTGTTAATGCTCCATTATATTTTTATGAGCATTGGAGCATAAAATGACACATTTATTACTAATGCACAACCCAAAATGACCCATACATTGGTAGTGGAATACATAACAAGCAGATTCTCTTGCTCTGATTGGTGTAAGAGTTAGTCCCTTACATAAGAAGTGGATTCTCTTACTTATGAGTTGAGAGACTACAATTTTAATCTATTAAATAATAACAATAAAATGATCAATTTGGATGCTACTTAGACAATGCAACTCTCTTTCTACTCAATAACTATGAGATAATGCCCTCCATTCCAAAGTATCTACCATTTTAAAGTTTACCTTCAGATATGAATATAAGCCTTCTTTTTACTCTAAATTTAGAGAATTGTCAAAGTTATCATAGGTACTCACCTTTAACCAAGCTCAATTTTATTCTTCTTCTCTATATCTAGAGTCTAGAACTTAAAACATATCAAAGATGGGGTTAGGACTTGTTGTAGTTGTCAAGACTATTGTTAGAAAAAATAAAATAAATATAAGAGACTACTAAAATTAATGATAATGATATGTAAGAGTTTTTAGATTTGATTGTGTTTAATTTTTCTACATCAAAGTTCACTTTATGTAAGAATTGACTATGAATTTAGAGAATTGTCCTTAGTTGTTATACTATCATTCAACCAAGCTCAAATTTCATTGTTCTTTCTCTAAATCTAGAACCTAAAAGAGATCGAAGATGGCTATATGACTTGTTGTAGTTGTCAAGTCCATTGTTATAAATATACAATAACCTAAGAAAAGATTTCTACAACTAATGATGTTAAGAATTGAGAATATTGCAAATGCAGTAATCTCTCTTACATTTATATTTAGCAATGAGGTAAAGAGAGAGCCATATCTATTCATTATGGTGAATATATATATATATATATATATATATATATATATATATATATATATATATATATATATATATATATATATATATATATATATATATATATATATATATATATATATATATATATATATATATATATATATATATATATATATATCTTCAATATTTTAATCTCATAGGATTTATCACCCATTAGCTAGGGAGGATAAACATAGGATAGATGTTACACCATTGATAATATTAGGAATAATTTTTTTAAGGGTATCTTTGATTAGAAGATTTCCACCATTTTGAAATCAGTTTTGATATCATGAGTATTGGCCTCCTAAATATCAACACGTAATATTCACCAAATACTCTAAGTAATGGCCTATAGAATATTGGCATGTGATATTCACCAAGTACTCAAAAATAGGACAATGGCCTCATAAATATCATGTCATGTGACATTCACAAAGTGCCTATGGTATATCTATAAAGCAACTCATAGACTGTCAATTGAATGACATCAACATTTATATAAAATATATATCATGATTTAAGTTATTGTAAGATTGTCACCTTCCAATAACTTTAGCACATACAAGTGATAATAATTTGGAAGTCATCACTTCCTCATAATTTACATAGGGGTAGGCCCATACAGACATAGCATCAAAAGTGTACATAAAGTCACCACAAATACTATCATGTGGTTTTTATCATGACATCTACCATGAACCATATTAGAGAATAAAGTTTTCACCTTGAACTTATTTCTCATAGAGAAGAATGTATTACGAGAGATTGCACTTGGAACTTCTTCTTCACTAAGAAACACTAACCTTTCAACCTCCTTGTCAAGGTTACTTCTAATAAAGTGTCAAAACTCCCTCTAAATATGATATCAAATTTTGAGCTCCTCATTCAAAGTTACCTCTAATGAATTATCAAATGTCAGACTCCCTTAGTTTAACTACAACATATCCTCTATCTTCTTTCTCTTAGTCCGAGATTTCCTCTAATGAACTATCATGTTCCTTCTTACTATAAAATGATACTCATAATCTCAGTTATCAAAGATATTCACTTCAAGAGCCTCACTCTATCTAACATGATCATTAGACATGAATAATGAGTTCTAGATTAAAACTTCTTTTGATCTATTATCATATGATTGAGTTTTGCACAAATACTTAGATAGTATGCGTAATGCACCATTCTTCTTTTCCTACAAGAACTATCTCAAGAATTTAAAAAAAAATCTCTTATAATACAAATAGAAAAACAAGTAAAAGGTTGACCATGAAATAAATAAAGATAATACTTGAGATATAATAATCTCAAATATACCTATTTCATTATTCTGCAAGAACAAACATTCATCAACGTCCACCCTGATATGAGATGCTCTCATGAAGGTCTTATCATGTTGCCGACTTCAGAGCAATCTGTGAACATTCGTGAACTATTTTTAGTACTATAATATGACTACCTTTACTAAAATATCATGTAAACATTGCTTGAGTATTATAACTCAATCCTCTTCCTAAGCGCCATGGCTTCCAACATTTAGTGACTTATCTTGATATCGATATTTACCATGCAACCTTGATATGTTATTTCAATTAAGATGAAGCCATTATCAATATAGTTCATAATAATTCAACATTTTATTATGTCTTGAAAAGAAGGTAGTGGTAAACTATATTTCATGGGTAATTCATAATGGTAAACTATATCTTATGGGAAATTCATAATGTTGATAGTATTCATTTTTTACCTCCTCAGGAAAAGTAATATGGAGGGATACTATATAACTTTCAATTGATATAGTACATAGGGATGCTTTGTAACAAGTCTTTTTGAAAAGTGAAGTATTTCTTTCAAATAAGAAGGATTCATTATTTTGTGTTGTTACTAAAGACAAAAGATATACGATAAAGGATGGATACAAAGTCTTACAATAGTTAAATAATTGTAAAGTCTGTAATCATGTATTCTCATTTTGTTGGAATAAGTTTATTCTCCCCAATGTTGGTTTCTTTGCATGGTTTTCTTTGAGGAACAACATTCTTACTAGTGATTGACTACGAAGCTCCACATTACACAACCATTCAAATATATTCTATGTACTGTTGAAGATGAAACTATGGATCATGATGGAGTTATGTGTTAAACAAGTTAAATTTCTTTATTCCTTTACCATAAAAATTATGGAGCTGCTTAAAGCATGGCCCATGCTCTATTCCAAATCTATTTTTTCTTGTACATGGAGATGTATTTTGTGTTGTCATTTGGGCTTTATGGTGGGAGAGAAATAAACTCATTTTTGCCAAGATTTTAACACAATAGTCTCAATCTTTGAAGTTGTTAACATTAACTTCTTGTTGGAAATTAAATGTCAAACACCTATAGGTTGTCCTCGAGCCCCACGCCCATCTACCCTGTCAGGTCACCATAGGCATCCATGGTCGACAGGCATTTATTTTTGGTAGGTAAGTTTTGAAATTTGAACATTGAGAGGGAAAGGAAGAATGTGACAAAAAAAGGAATGTTTCTACATTCATTCAATGAGTTCAAGCAGATCAAGTAGATCAGAGAGAAGTTACAGAGCTGAGTAGAGAAGGAAAAAGGAAAGAAGTTTGTGCTTATAGTTGCACGTGCTTCCCCTGTTCACTCTGTAAGTTTGTCATTGTTAGATTCGTCTTGTTGAAGTAGTGATTGCTCCAAGCACCATTGTATGCAGCCATTAGAGTTGCAAGTTTAAAAGTTTATTGAAGTTTGAAGTATTATCAATTTAGGGTTATTTTAGTGTTTTCTGGTTGAAGCTGAATGCTCCCAGATTTTGTAATAGGTTAATGAAAGATTGAATAGAAAACAAGCAAGCATACTTGAATCTATCTTTCTCTTCTATGCATTTGACAGGTTTGTTTGAAAGGTTAAAGCTTTGGCTTTCTAGTTTTAATGTTGAAAGCATTCACATTGATTTTCTCTAAGTTATAATATTTCAGTTGAAACAAAACACTTGGCACCTACTGCATTTTTTGTGTGCCGAGCTCTTCAAGTGCTGAGCATTTCCTTTGTGAGCCGAGCTCACTTGGCATCCATTGGTGTTGAGCTTTCTCCCTTGTGTGCCGAGCTTACTCGACACTTGTTTCCTATCACTTGGCACCATTAAGTGTCGAGCAATTTGTGACTCGGCACCTTCAAGTGCCAAGTAAGTGTCGGGCAAAACTGGCACTCGACACCTTCATGTGCCGAGCAGTTTTCAAGTGTCGGGCAAAGGTTTTTAAGGTTTTAGGGTTGTGAGTATTGATTTTTAATTTATTTATATTTCTCACGTGGTATCAGAGCTTTGAGGCCCCACATTCACAGTGAGTTAGGGCATTTGTTTTTGCTTGGGATATTTGACATGGCAACAGATACAGGAAAGATATGGCAGCAGCCACCATCCTTTAATGGGCAAAACTATGATACATGGGCAAAGAAGATGAAGACCATAATGGTTGCAAATGATTTGTGAGAGTTTGTAGTTAATGGATTCAATGATGTGACTAATCCAACTCAGTATGTTTCTCTCACAAATGCACATAAGACTCATTTGAAAGAGTGAAGGAGGAAAGATGCAAAAGCATTAAGCCTTATTGAAGCAGCAATGACAGAGCCAGTATTCCCAAAGATTATAGCAGAAAATTATGCAAAGGAAGCATGGGATATCCTTGAGACGAACTTCAAGGGGACTGATAAAGTCCACATAGTAAAGCTATAGAACATAAGGAGGAAGTTTGAGAACCTTCAAATGAAGGAAAATGAATCAATTGCAGACTTCAGTTCAAGAACCTCCAATGTGATTAACCAACTGAAGTCAAATGGAGAAGACTATCAAGAGTAGAGGATAGTGGAAAAGATATTGAGGAGTTTACCTCATAAATATGACAATTTGGTCATGACCATAGAAGAGGCAAAAGGCCTCACTATTTTGACAATGGATGAGTTAATGTGTACACTTCAAACCCATGAGCATAGGATCAACAGATCTACTTATTCATCTTCCCAAGAGCAAGCATTCAAGGCTCAGTCAAATCCAAGAGAAAGGGGGAGAGGAAGAAATGGCTCAGGCAGAAACTCTAGAGGCAAAGGCCAAGGAAATGGAGGACAAAAGAATGCTGTAGCAGAAAGCTCAAGAAGAGCAGATGGAGCAAGTAGCTCTCAAAATACCTCAAGAGGAGGTAAGAAAACTTACAACTCAAATAAGAGTAATGTAGAATTCTACTACTATGATGAATATGGGCATTATGCAAGTGAATGCTGGAAGAAGCAGAATGATCAGTCAGGACAAGAAAATGTGGCTGATGTGAACATAGGAAGTGGACCCAATGCTGCTGCCTTCATCATATGTAATGTTGGTGAAGAAGGAAACCCTAAGGTTTGGTACCTCGATAGTGGATGTAGCAACCACATGAGTGGCAATGAAACCTTGTTTTCATTCATTGAAAAGAGTTTCAAATCAGAAATTAAGATAGGTAACAATGGAACCCTACCAGTTGTGGGCAAAGGATCTATTATGGTCCGCACCAAGAAAGGTGAGAAAAGGGAAATAAAAAATGTGTATTTCGCCCCTGGTATGAAGCACAATTTGATGAGCATTGGTCAACTCATTCAAAATGGATACAAAGTGTTGATGGAGAATGACATGTGTGTCATTCATGAAAAGGATGGGAGCAAGAATTTACTTGCAGCAGTTCAAATAACCAAGAATAGAATGTTTCCATTGAGGATTGAGACATGTTTCTCATCTCAAATTAGTGCTGCACCTCCGACACAATCAACTCTAAAGAGTGTGATTGAAGACCCCTCACGGCTATCGCACCTCAAGTATGGTCATCTTGGCTATGCTGGTTTAAATTTGTTGTCAAATAAAAGAATGGTAGAAGGTTTGCCACATGTAGGAAATTCTTGTGACAAGTGTGAGGCTTGTATTTTGGGTAAGCAACATAGGCTTCCTTTTAATTTTGGAAATCTAGGAGGGATAGATATCCATTAGAGTTAGTGCATACCGACCTAGTCGGTCCTATGCAAGTTACTTCCATTGGGGGGAGTACATATTTTATTACATTCATTGATGATTTCAGTCATAGGACATGGGTGTATTTCTTAATGAATAAATTTGAAGCATTTGATAAATTTGTAGAATTCAAAGCCCAGGCTGAAAGAGAATGTGGACATTATATCAAAGCCCTAAGATCAAATAGAGGAGGGGAGTATACCTCAAATTCTTTTGTAAACTTTTGCAAGAAATATGGCATAAAGAAAGAGCTCACAACTAGCTATACACCACAGAAAAATGGAGTGGCTAAAGGAAAGAACAAGACTATTGTTGAAATGGCAAGAAGCATGATGAAGGAGAAAAGTCTCCCAACTAAATTTTAGGGAGAGGTTATGGCAACAATAGTTTACCTAATTAATAGGTGTCCTAAAAAGGCAGTTCGTGATAAAATTTCAATGGAAGAATGGTCACGAGGAAGATGGATAGTTGAACACCTAAAGGTGTTTGGATGTGTTGCATATGCACATGTGCCTAAAGAGAAAAGGCAAAAATTGGATGACAAAGGTGTCAAATGTATTTTCACAGGGTACAACCCAGAATCTAAGGCATACAGATTGTATGATCCATTGAACAACAAGATGACTCTTTCAAGAGATGTGAAATTTCTTGAAAATCAATCTTGGTATGGTTCAATTGTTGAGTCACCGAGCACTTTAAGTAAAGTACCAATTATGAGTGAAGAAGACACTGATGAACAACAAGAAGAAGGAGAAAATAGAAGAAAAGGCAAGCAGGTTCAGTCATTGTCAAGCTCCTCTAGGCATGACCGAGTGTCAGTGCCGAGTACCAATGAAGACCGAGCTAGTCGACAATGCAACAACAGTGAAGATTTTGATCCCACACTCTCCTCCCTATTACCAAGAAAGACCAAGAGTCTTAGGGAGTTATACCAAGATGAAAGGTATGAAGATTATGATGAGAGTGTTAATTTTGCATTATTTTCTCATAGTGATCTAATATATTTTGAAAAACCTATTAAGGAGAAGAAATGGTTTAAGGCCATGGATGAGGAAATAGATGCTATAGAAAGGAATGAGACATGGGAGCTAACTGAATTACCTCCCAAGAAGCATGTGATTGGAGTGAAATCGGTCTACAAGACCAAATGCAATGTTGAAGACAAGATTGATAGGCATAAGGCAAGGCTGGTAGTTAAGGGCTACAAACAGCAGTATGGAAGAGACTATGATGAGACCTATGCCCCTGTTGCAAGAATGGAAACCATGCGTGCTGTCATAGCAATTGTAGCTCAGCACAAATTTGAGGTATTTCAAATGGATGTGAAGTCCGCCTTCCTAAATGGTGTATTGAAAGAAGAAGTGTATGTGGAGCAGCCACCTAGTTATGAAGTTGTAGGTGAAGAGAATAAAGTATATAGATTGAAGAGAGCTCTTTATGGGCTCAAGAAAGATCCAAGGGCATGGTACAACAGGATTGACTCATATTTGATGAGTAATGGCTTTAGTAAAAGAAATGGTGAGCCTACTCTCTACATCAAGGCAACAAATGGAAATGTTTTGATTGTTGTCTTGTATGTAGATGACTTGATTTTTACTAGAAATGACAAGGCTCTAATTGGTGAGTTTAAAGAGGCCATGAAAAGTGAATTTGAAATGATAGACCTAGGTCTCTTGAAATACTTTCTAGGCATAGAAGTAAAAAAATGCATGATGGCATCTTCATCTCTCAAGAAAAATATGTAGGGCAGATCTTGGAGAGATTTAAAATGCAGAACAGTAAAGCAGCCCCCACACCAACATCAGTAGGTCTAAAGTTGAGCAAGGAAGACTCTAGCAAGAGAGTGGATCCAACACTATACAAGAGTATGATTGGAAGTTTAATGTATTTGACTGCAATTCGGCCAAACCTAATGCATGCAGTAAGTCTGATTCTAGATTTATAGAAACCCCAAAGGATTTCCATTGGCAAGTGGGAAAAAGGATCCTAAGGTATGTGAAAGGTACCAAGGGATTTGGAATTTTATATATTGCAAATGATGATTTCAAGTTGGTTGGTTACACGGATAGTGATTGTGCTGGAAGTATAGATGATAGGAAGAGCACTTTTAGATACATGTTTCATATGGGATCGGGTACAATTTCATGGGCATCCAAGAAGCAACCTATTGTTGCTCAATCTACAGCAGAGGCTGAATATATAGCAGTAAATGCAGCAACATGTCAAGCAATTTGGCTAAGGAGGATCTTGATAGATTTGAATGTAAGGCAAGAGGATGGAACCATAATTTATTGTGACAACATCTGATCAATTGCATTGTCCAAGAATCCAGTCTTCCATTGGAGAAGCAAGCATATTGAGATCATATATCACTTCATCAGAGAGTTGGTGGAGAATGGAGATATCAAAATGAATTTTTGTAAGTCTGAGCAGCAGCTAGCAAACATTTTCACAAAGCCATTAAGGATTGGAACTTTTGTACACTTAAGAGAGAGTCTTGGTGTAGTTGATTTAGATCAATTGTGATCCTTGTTTGTTTGGCTCGGGATAAAGGGGGAGTCTTGGAAATTAAATGTCAAATGCCTGCATGTTGTCCTCGAGCCCCATGCTCATCTATCCTGTCAGGTCACCGCAGGCATCCATGGTCGGCAGACATTTATTTTTGGCAGGTAAGTTTTCAAATTTGAACATTGAGAGGGAAAGGAAGAATGTGACAAAAAAATGAATGTTTCTACATTCATTCAATGAGTTCAAGCAGATCAAGCAGATCAGAGAGAAGTTGTAGAGCTTAGCAGAGAAGGAAGAAGGAAAGAAGTTTGTGCCTACAGTTGCATGTGCTTCCCTTGTTCACTCTGTAAGTTTGTCATTGTTAGATTCCTCCTGTTGAAGCAGTGATTGCTCTAGGCACCATTGTATGCAGTGATTAGAGCTACAAGTTTAATAGTTTATTGAAGTTTGAAGTATTATCAATTTAGGTTTATTTTAGGGTTTTCTGGTTGAAGTCGAATGCTCCTTGATTTTTTAATAGGTTAATGAAAGATTGAATAGAAAAGAAGCAAGCATACTTGAATCTATCTTCCTCTTCTATTCATTGCATTTGACAAGTTTGTTTGAAAGGTTAAAGCTTTGGCTTTCTTGTTTTAATGGTGAAAGCATTCACGTTGATTTTCTCTAAGTTATAATATTTCAGTTGAAACAGAACACTCGGCACCTACTGCATTTTTTGTGTGCCGAGCTCTTCAAGTGCCGAGCATTTCCTTTGTGAGCCGAGCTCACTCGACATCCATTGGTGTTGAGCTTTCTCCTTTGTGTGCCGAGCTTACTCAACACTTGTTGCCTATCACTTGGCACCATCAAGTGCCAAGCAATCTATGACTTGGCACCTTCAAGTGTTGAGCAAGTGCTGGGCAAAATTGGCACTCGGCACCTTCATGTGCCGAGCAGTTTTCAAGTGTCGGGAAAAGGTTTTTAAGGTTTTAGAGTTGAGTATTGATTTTTAATTTATTTATATTTCTCACACTTCTTAAATGCTAAAAGTAATTCTCTATTTTCATGTTGAGATGGCAAAATTGATAGGGAATAAAATGACGTACTTGCACCTTTAGGTTATGTTTCTAATAGAAGTCTGAAATCACCCCCAGATCATTCATCAATTAAATAGATTCCCTCTTCTATTGGTTTTGTGAAGCTCAACTTCAATGGTGCATCCAGAGGTAATTTTGGATAAATTTGGCATCGACTTTTGCATAAGGGATCACTATGGCATAGTGCAAGCAATTAAGCCGATCCAATCCCCCAAGGAAATAACATCGTTGAGGTTCAAGCTTTGCTCGTTTTAATAAAAGCCATGCTGAAGGTGATTCCATGGTAATAATTAATGCATGCATCAAGCGATCACTCATGAATTAGAAAATCATGTATATCATGAATAAAATTTGGAACCTTGTAGACTCTCTTGACAATCATTGTATTTGGCATACCTACTTAGACGGTAATAGAGTCACTGATTTTCTTCCTAACAAGGCTTGTGATGGAGTCAATTTCGAAGCTTTCATCCCTCATACTCAATTTTTTGAATGTCAACAATTAGAGGAGCTTATTGAGCATGAGAAGCTTGACATTTAATTTATCGTGCATATGTTTTTATTCAAAAATGTCATTCAGTTGCGTTATATAATGGCTCCCCATTCTTCTCTTCTCTTCCTTCTCTTCTTCTCTATAATAATTAGACTGGGATTTAAAGTTTTTGTCTGACTCTTTCTCTGATGAACCTTCAAACCAAATTTGTATATTAATAAAATATACAGAAGTTAGCCCACTTTTATTTTTTTTAAATACATTCATATTACTAATAGTAAATATCAATGCCTCGGAGGAATCACATGATTGCCTTGTGAACTTCATGGCCAATATTGAGAATGTATTCCTCTTCAATAGTTTCCTTCACTAATTATTTCATTCACTGTATATTTTAATCAGGAAATCCCTGACATTGAATATAACCGGTGCTATAATAAACTCTTGATAAATAGTCTCCACTAGAAGCATGTGGTAGGATTGCCAGAAATTCCCTACGATTATGTCAAATTGTCCCTTGCATTGATAGCACAACAGGAACAATATTGTTGATGTCATTGTAGGAATATAAACAATTAAACAACATCAATACATCTCCATATGAACCCTATATGTCTTTGTTCAGAATAACTCCATCTTTAATAACCACTATTCTCTATTTATTTTTTTCTTTCAAAACGCAGCTCGCAAGTAACCTGATCAATTCATTCAGCTTGGTTCTCGTATTCCAATCACCAGTATTTTCAATTTGAACATTTGGAAGACTGGCTTTTACTACAATGGTCTTCCACTACCGTTGCTAAGTTACACTCTTGCCACATCTAATGATCAAGTTGCGGGTCTCTATCTGATGTCTAATGCACCGTACACGTACATGTAAGCAGACTTCACTTTCATTCTCTACTAACTGCACTGAAATCAAAAAAATTATTGAGGGGCAGCAATTATCAACAATATAATCAGTGATATACTTTGAACAGATGATTATGAGAAATAAACTTTGAAGAAATGATTTTCTACCAATTATTAAGTTAGAGATATGTTAGTTGACATAAATTTTAATAGTGGTAATAATTTAATACTTTTAGTTTAGAAATCAAATCTTAATATGTGATATTTAAACAATCTCCCTGCTTGCATATCTGCAACCTAGAGACAATACCTTTATTCATACAATCATAGTGAAATTTGTCCATTCATACTCGGTGGCATATCAGACCATTTAGAAATTGATAGCAGAGATCAGATACATTAAGATCAGATTCTAGATCATCGTGGAAATCCTTAGGGTGAAAATCTAGATTGATATATTCGCTTCTCCAACTCAAAGCTGAAATCCACTAGCACTTTTTTTTATTTTTTACATCAACATTCGAAATCAGACTATGTGAGCCTTCTAATGAGGCTCAAAGGTTAATTTAAAAAAAAATTAACATAATCAAATTGGAAAATTCTTCTATATAATATACAATAAGCTTTACATAAATATTATCATTTTTTAAATAGTATGTTAAAATATTTTTAACAATAAATTATATTGTTTTTTTAAATTATTATTTATATTATGTGTAGATTTCTGGTTTTGATTGTGTATGTGTTTTCACTATCAACATTTTCCATCACATTTGTGATCTATTAGTGGATGTAAGAGTATGTAATATCTTACATTTTGCATATCTCACATTTGTCAAATTGGATTGCAAATTGTGATTCCAAAAGGTACTACTCATAAACAATCAAAATTAAAAATTTATGTATAATATTAGAATAGATTTTGAGATTTTGATAGATTTTAATTTGTATTCTTATTATAGCTCTATTTTTATTATATTTGATCTAAAAAAGATTATTTTAGGGTTTTTTAAGAGCTTGTTGTGAATCAATTGTTAGCTATTGTCATTTTGTAAAAATATTTTGACAATTTTGTATTGTAGGGAGTAATTACATAGAAACTTGTAAATACTTGTGTTCTATTTACTAAGAGATGTTTTTTTTTTCTTTTTAATTTAATAAAATATTCTAAAATGTTGTTACAATTTATAAGAAATGAAAATAGTTATACATAACAATAAACAATTAAAAACTACATATTATAATAAAGTAATGAGTAAAGTAATAATATTTAAAATTTTGATTTATAATCTTTTTAAAAAAATTAAATAATCTAACAAAAATATATATTTTTTTTACAAATAAATATAAAAATAAGAAATAAGAAATACGATCTTGAAACCCTATAAATCTAGAAAAGTATTTACATTATGCATCAATATGTTTATGCAATTATTTATACATAAAATCCTAAGGGTTTTTGTGTGGGTTAGGATTTGATGAAAAAAGGTGTTTGGCATAGTAGCTACACACCATGGAGGACATTTTTAATGGTTTTGGATGATAATAATATTTATTTTTATTTTTCTAAATATTTTATTTTTAATTAAAAAATAGCTTTAATTTTTCAAGATTAATTGTTCATCATAATTGACATTCACAAAAGATTGACTAGTAACATTATTAAACTCATTTGAACTCTCTACAATAGATCCACCTTCTACCATCTTTATATTAAATAAACGCTTCATGAGAAATACCTTGTTTGAAGTGGAGAGCTTTTCATATAGTTTCATTAGGGTTTGCATCAACTTTTCCATTGTCTTCACTTTTATAATGTTAAATGTCACTGATGGTGCCAAGCATAATCAAATGCTTCTAAGTGTCTTTCTATCTAAAATTTGTCAGTCTTCATCTACCACAGTTCCATTTTTCTTTGTTTTTCCTTCCAATGACTTCCATAAATCCTTCTGATAAAGATAATCCTCCATTTTCATCTTCCATAACTAAAAGTTATGTCCATTAAACTTCTCAACCTTCAGCTTACCTTCATTTGTCATCTCTCGCACTCAATAGTGAGACCTTAGAAGATCATTATCAATTGTTTGACTACAAAAAATAAATGACGACCATATGGCTTTGATACCACTTGTTAGGATTATCCATGGACATAAATAATAGTTACATGCAAATGAAACTAATATCATAAAATAATCAAACCCATAGAAGATAATACAAGACACAAAGATTTAATGTGGTTCACCCAATCCTAGGCTACATCCACCAATAGCTAGTCCAATATTATTATTATCGGGTTATTACAATCCACAATCCCTTATAGCAAGAAGTTACAATATCACCATACATTATGAAATCCATAGCCCTAAGCCATTTTATACAAGGTTTTTCCACTTACTTAATTAGGACTAGAATAAGTCATCCCATATTAAAATAGTAGCTATCCCTGAACTTCATAGAAACTTAGCTGAATAACATCACAACACATTTTAGACACTTTTCCATGGATTCTAGAGTTTTTGTTGCTTCTTTGTCTTCTAATCCCTAACTGTAAACATCTCCAGTTAGGCTTCTTCCATTATACCTAAATGAAAACATCACAATTTATATGATTTTTCAAATTATGGCTACAAAAGTCTACATTTGATGTGGTGAAGCATTGCATTTTCATTGCTAATGTTGACCCTAGAATTGAGATTTTCTCCACTAAGGGATCTATCATTGGAAACATTATGCTCATACAAACTTGCAACTATAAATGTTTCTCTGCAACCTTTTTTTGTACCTTTTGTGATTAATATGATAGAAAAAAATTGTATGTACTTTCTTCCATTTGTATAAGATTGAAGACTCTCTATATATAGCTATATAATATTTTCTGCAAATATCAGTATTAGATTAAAACTTTGGTTTATATACACACATAAATGAAAGCAACAGTTGGAAGGCACTAAAGAATCTAGAGGCAATAAGCCCTATTAGATATCTATTAATCTAAGGTATTTTTGTTTATTATGGGAAAAATGAACCAAAGATGTGGATAGATTTGGAAAAGTATTTCCATTGCAAATTGTGTGCATTTGCATTCAAAAGATTTTTTTAGTTAATAGAAATATTATTAGAAGTTTACACGATGTTCAAAACCCACTACATATTGGAAATTGTAATATTTTCTCTCTCTTTGATATTAAATATCATGACATGACAATGTAATCTTCCTTCCACACTCGATTCTCAATTTATGTGAATCTCATTGTTTAGTTTTCCAGGTGAGCAACATTAAATTAAAAACCAAAAATTTCATCTTATGGCATGAGGTAACTTTAGCAAATTGTCCACCTAAAGATAGGAAAACACATAGAGACTAGCTGATTATAATTAATACCAAACACTTTTTTTGGGGGTATGTGTATTGGTATAATTCCATATCAAAATTCCATGAGTCCTCCAAATGGAACCCACCCATCATTATACACATTTAAGAATTTTCATAGTATAATCTATACTAAGTACTATTAGGTATTTGTTCTCTTTTTAAGTTTTAAAATTTTATTCCTTGCATTTAGTTATCAATGAATATAACCCAACAAAGAGTTGAAACATTTCCCCTCTTTCATTTGGAAGACACTTTGAATTTTGAGTAAAAAATATGTTAATGGTTGGTGTTTGGCTACGAGTGAATATGGTTAGGTAATTTTGGTTGATAGGGAATATGAGATCATTTGGAAATTAGAGAATGTAGATGAAAATATTAATTTCAAGAGGTGAAGTTGAGTGGATGTCTATTTGTCTAGAGAAATTTTTCTTTTTTGTTTTAATAATAGGGAATAGACTGTGGTGTTTGGTAGAGAAGGAATTAATATGTATAATGGAAGTAGAAGATTGGTGAGAAGAATTGCAATATAGGAAATTGATCCCCAACTTGGGAGGCAAATGATCAATCTTAATGATTGTGAACATCATGACATTTAGCTTCTTCCACCCATATTACATTTTGAGTGTACCTACATATGGTGGCCTAGGAACATTATGCCTCCTGTTGAGTAAACCTATAACATAAATGTACACTAAGGTTGGAACATTAAATGAAAGTAACATTGGGTAATTTTAATAGGTGTTCTGCTCAAGGTTGTGTGAAACACTATACCTAAAAACACACTGCATAAATGTTTTGTATTGAGTTTTTTCAAGGGGAAAGGTGTTTTTAAGAAAGAAGGTTCTATAAGATATCTTGTAAAACTACTTTTCACATAACTTCCATTACAGATTATAGTATTGTGCAAGTATTGATTTCCAAATTGTATTGTTCAATAGAGCTAATAAACCACTTTTTCGAAGGGAGTAGAGAGGGAAATGGATGAAATCACTCTGCTAGGGTTTCATGCGATCTTTGAGTTTCCTTATGTACGACTCTTTGTTTGAGCTTTCCTTCTGTGTCCTCCACTTCTCCAACCACATTTACTGCAAAAGTTTTTAGGCTAGTTTATAATGGCTCTAGCTAGTGGTGAACTAGTTGTTGATACTGGTGTTCACACTACTACTTTGAAAAGACATGGCACCTCCATTGAACAAACATCCTTGCAAGTTCATCCCAAAGGTTTTTCATGAGGTAATCTTAATATTATTCTTCCTTTGGAAGAATTTGATGTTTCTTGTGATTGGTTAGAACAACATACCTTAATAGGGTATTTTGTGGGTAGGATTCATCTTAAATCTATGCTCTAAGAATAGTTTAACATGAGTTGGACTCCTCATGGAGTCCACCTTGATGTTGTGCAAAACCTTACCAAAGGTTTTTTTTATTTCACTTTGCTAACCCATCATAGGTAGAAACAATTTTTAATAATGGTCCTTGGTCTATATATTCTTCCTTGCTTGTTTTTCAAAGATGGTGAAGAGATTTCACTATCTCTAATGATAAAAAGGTTAGGGTTCTCGTGTGGGTAGAGTTCTTGGGTTTACCCTTGCCATGCTAGCAATTTATTGAGTCCATTGCCAATACTCTTGGCAAAGTTATTACAAAGGAACATGAATTTCTTTTTAATGCTCATCCTCAAAAACATGTTTGTGTTGAGATTGATCTTTCCAAGGATCTTAAGGATTTTGTGGAAATACAGATTGGTTCCCAAACCTTCTCCCAGAAGGTGCTTTATTTGAACCTGCCTAACACCTGCTATAAGTGCTAGTCAACATAACACAAGATTAGGGATTTCTCTTTGGGTATGCCTAGGGTTAAACCCTCACCTAAAGAGGCTCCTTCAAAACCAGTAGAAGGGTAAAAAGAAGAACAAACTACTGGTGAGCACAAGGGCAAGGATCCCTTTTGGATCCTAAACAGTCATATGTGGCTATCATTTTGATTCCTCCCATCTCAACAGGAGCACAAATCCCAACTAGTGTAGGGATGCAAATAGTTTTTTCTAAACCAAACCTTGGTGTTTTGCAAGTTTCAAACCCTGGTTTATAGGGGATTAAGGTAGCTGCCAGGGCCAAAACCTTAGTTGTGATTCACACCCCTTTTGTTGCTTCTTCCATACCAACTTAGAATGTGCGGCATTCTCACAGTCCTCCTAGATGTGCTAAGAAAATAGAGGGAAAATGTCATGCTATTAGTCTAGAGGATCTTCCTTTTGGCTTTAACCTGGTTTCAACTTTTTTGCGAAATAACTACTCCTCTCTTGAGGACGAGGAAGATATGGAAGAATTTTCATGAATTTTTTTTATCTTGGAATGTGCAAGGTCTTATAGACCTCTCTAGAAAGTACTATGTCAAGGATAATCATCATAGACTTGGAATAGATTTTCTCTATATGCAAGAAGGTAAGGTCTCTAGTTTCATGTTTTCCTGCATGTCATGCCATTTAGCTAGATGGCATTATGTTTTCTTCTCAAAATGATTCTGGAAGGGGTGTTGTAGTTACTCTCTTGTCACCTCATCTTTATTCTACTATTATTTCGCATGGTTCTAACCCCATGCATAGAATCATTTAGCATTTTCTTTCCATTAACAATAATTATTTTGGAGTCGTTAATGTTTATTCTCCCAATGATGCTATAGAAAGTTCTCAATTGTGGGGCTAGATGGCTGAAAACTTTCCTCCAACTACTTGGGCTATGTGTGGTGACTTTAGTATGGTTGAGCTAGCCTCTGACAAAGAGGAAATTTTGCCTTCTCACTGGACAACTTGGGAAAGGGAAGCCTAGTACTACATACGCAATACATTGGGACATTTTGATCCCAATATTAACTGGCACCAATATAATGGATTTTGGCACACTTGGTCCAACTTTCAAGCTAGCTCTGACCACATATTAAAGTGTCTTGATCATGCCATGATTATTGCACAATATTTTTTCTCCATTTCTAAGGAATGAGATTTACCTATCATTCCCTTGACAAATGTGACATTATCTGACCATTATCCCATTTATTTTTCTATTTCGTGGCATATTTCTTTCCAAAGAGTTGTTAGATCTCAATTCTTCCTCAACATGTCAGTGTTGATGCACACCTCCACTATTGCTCATATCCTACATGTCTAGAATTTGGAGTGATGTCTATATTCCCAAATAGTGTGGATTCAGTGGTTGAATGATTCCATAACTAGAACCACTCATTTTCTATGCATCTATGGGTGGCAGTTGGTGGTTTTCAAAAGGTGGTCTTATGCTTCCACTAACACTGCTCTCAAAAAAGCTTCTGAGGCTTTCACCCTTAACCCTTTTGATGTTGATTTACAAATTCAACTTGCCAAATTTTTCCATGAAAAATAGGCTGCAAATAATTATTCTACTCAAGCGGCCCAAATAAAAGCTCACCTCCATTGGTTGGAGGTTGGAAATAAAGCTTTGAATGAGTTCTTTTAGGCTCTTCAAGCCCGTCATACCAATTTTGGGATTAAAAAATCAAGCAAGGCACTTCTGTTCTCTCTAGTCTCCCGGACATCCTTCAAGAATTTGTTCGTCACTATAAGAATGTGTTTTCTTTGCAGGGAAATTTAGTTGCTCACAAGAAAGCTCTTAGAAAGTGTACTCCTATTACTCCAAACTGCCTAGTAGTTGAGCAATGTGCTTTCTATGAGCAACTTCTTACCCTCCCAGACCTTAAAGTGGTGGTTTTCACCATGGTAGATGATAAATGCCCCAGATGTGATAGGTTTCATTGTGAATTTTATAACCACCTCTAGGAGTATATTGGTTCCAATCTACATAAATTTTATTTGGAAGCCTATCATTCTAAGAGCCTAGGAGCTATTATCAACAAAGGAAACATTAAATTCACACTTAAAGCTGGAGATCTTGAGGATATTTGCAATTGGTAGCCCATTACGCTTCTTAATGTGTCTTATAAGATTATTGCTAAGGAAATTTCTCTCAAAAATCACCATCTCATTCCTTTAGTTGTGCAGCCCAAGAAAACTAGTTTTATCAAGTCTAGATATATTCTTGACAACATCATTGCTTTTTGGGAAGGTATGGAGTGGGCTTGCAAGTCCAAGTAGCTAACTGTCTTTTTGAAAATTGATTTTGCTAAAACTTATGACCGGATTGAATGGCCTTCCATTTTGGCTATGCTCTAGGCTCTTGGTTTTGGTCCTAATTTCCTACAAACTATGGAGATTCTCTTTGGAGATGCTAATTCTTGCATTACCATTAATAACTCCCAATCTGATGCCTTTTGGATTTTCCATTCCATCAGGAAAGGTTTCCCTCTAGCTTTGGTAATTTATATTCTTGTTGCTGAAGGATTTGGTTACTTGCTAGCCCACTCTGTGTCCTCCAGTTTGGTTTGTGGCATCTCTTTACTAGAATCCTCTTCCCATTGGTCAATGGTCATTTTTTTGATGATTCCTTTCTCACTCTTTTGGAGGATGAAGAAACATCAATAATGCCTTGAATTTCCTTGACACTTTTTTTCAAGCCTCTGGTTATGCTATTCAATGGCATAAAATGCTTTGTTATTGCCAATCTTTTTTGCCAGCTCCTCCTTGGCTTAACTAGTTTGAATGGAAATGGGTTACTCATGGGGAGATTTTTAACTTTTTAGGCATTCCTTTTTCCTTTCAAATGTTGCCAGTGGATCTGTGGAATGTTGTGCTTGCCAAGACCACTAAGAAGCTAGATTATTGGCTTACAAGATTTCTTTCTATTGTGGGAAAATTCTAGATTTTCCCTAAAGCTTTTGCTGCTATGCATGTCTATTTTTCTCCTTGTTGGGCTCCATCAAAAGCCTCTTATAAAAAATTAGAGTGATTGCTCCATGATTTTCTTTGGGCTTTTGGTTCTGATCATCATGACTTTCACAAAGTTTTATGGGACTTTTGTTGCCTCCCCAAAGAGTTTGGAGGCCTTAGACCTCTCTCAAAGGCCTTGCTCTATGTGCCAAATGGATTATTCATGCCATCACTAAGATGAAGATTGGAAGATTTTAGTTCGGCATTGTATTTCTTGTAGGTTTCTTATCAATAGACCTACATGGAAGGGTATTAGCTTTCAAACCCTTCTCATCATGCGAGAACTCATGCACATTTAGGGATCTTTGTTATCAAGAGAATATGGAAAGCTTGGGAAGTTGTTAAGCCTTGGCTTTGTTGGTTTAGTGATGAGTTCTGTGATGGGCTCTCTTGAACCAACAAAACATTTGGTGGTCTCCCCTGTTTTCCATTCAGGGTATTCCCCTAGCCAAGACTCAAGGTGCTAGTACTCTACGTTATTTCAAACAAGGAATCAAGACTCCTAAAGATCTTTTCTCTAGAGTCTCCATGAGTCTCAGATCTTGGAAATATATGCAAGTCTAGTACCATCTTGTTTGTTCAAATCGATAGGCTTTTGACTTATTGCTTTTTGCAATTCTAGGTCACTTAATTCATAAAGTGGGTATCTAGTCTGTTCGACCTTGGTGGACTGATTGGAAGTGGTATCCTATCACTCCTTTCACTAATTCCAAACCAAGGTTGGGTTATATATAACTTTCTCCCCATTTGTCGATGGTGGATATGCTCAATCAGAGATGGCATTTACAATCTTCCCTTTCTCAATGGAGAAAACACTTTGACACTATCTAGAGTGCCATTATAGAGCCCAAGATTGTCCATTTTGCTTGGTGCCTAGATTTTCAAGGTCTTCCTCTTGGGCCTTGACTCAAGCATATTAGAGTTCTGGATCCTAGGTGTCCATTTTGTGGTTAACTAGAGTCTTTCCTACATATGTTATGGTTTTGTAGATGTGCTCAAAATTATTGGCACTGGATTCATTATTTTTTTAAGCCATTTCAGCCTGAACCCTTTTCTTGGCACATGGTTATTTTGGGAGATTCCCCTTGGATCCCTAGAGAATTTTGTCATGTCCAAACTACGAGGGCAAAAGCACACAAGTTTTTTTTTTTTGATAATTAAAATGCACTAAGATGATAAGGTTATGCTCACAGTTTAGGTAGAGGTTTTCTACACTGTTAAATTGATACTCTCATTATTAAGTTGGTATCAATCATAATTTACGTTCTTACATCAACTTATAACAATATGAAAAAATTATTTAAATGATAATGTAATTGTATTCGAGTTTAGATTAATTTGAAGATATCTAATCAAATAAAATCTACATTTAAACTTACTTTTAAATAACCAATTAACCTTTAAAATTAAAACTACTTAATACTCAAAAATTAAATTAACGTTAATGCTAAAACTAACTAAATTACATTTACAAAATTAAACAAAACTATATTCAAATAACAAATAACAAAACATATACTAAAACTTTCTTACGCTAACATATCTTTAACACTTAATTGAATTAAAAGCTTTAACCAATCTATTCTTATTAAGATTACTAATTAAAGTCTAAGCTAACTAAATTTGCTACAAACATAAACTAACTAGCTTTAATATAAACTATTTAACTAAACCTTAAACTAACTTTCTAACTAATCTAATCTATAATTTAAAAAAAAAATTAACTAACAACAAAATGAACTAAGACAATACTAACAACTTAATTTACATTAAAATACTAACTAAATACAAGTATTAGAAAATAACAAAAGTAACTACATAAATAATATTAACTAACTTAAGACTAACCTACCCATACTAACCTATACTAACTTTCCCTAACACCACTAAAATTAAACACTTTAAATGACACAAACAAACACTATAAATAAATAAATAAATTAACTAACCTAAGCTACTTACTAACAACTAAACATAACCTACTAACCACTAATCTAACCCCAAAACCCCTAACCAATGTGACCCACATCAAATCTCCCATCCCTAAACTCCCCTACATCCCACCCTACAACCATGGGCAGCGCTTCCCAAGGAGCGCTATCCTTGGGATAGCGCTCCATCCAATCAACTCTGAGTGAAGACCAAGAGTTATATCATGCGCAAGCCAACCTTTTTAAAAGAAAGGTAACCAAATAAATGGCAAGACAAAAAAAAACAAAGACTTTAATCAAGCCAAACTCAAAGCAACCTAGCTAGGACAAGACAAGGCTAGCGCAAACCAAGGAGACTTAACCACTACACAAGGTCAGAATAAGGGGACAAGGTGACATCACTCTCATGAGTATTATGTTGATTTGTTTATATTTTAAAACATAAGTCTTTTCAAACCTCAAGGGAAAAAGGAAATCATTGAAGACAAAAAGTAATATAGGTAAGAATACATATTGTCTCATTTTATATATATATATATATATATATATCTTTTTTCTCTTATTCTTTTGAATTAAAATAGAACATATTTAAGATATTAAAGATATTTTAGGGAATCTTTTAAAGATTCTCTGTTACAAGGGAAGGATTTAAATTTGCTCCCCATACAAAAACCACTGAGTTTTTACTCTCTTAAAACATTTTTTTTTTTGAAAATTTTCTAAGTATAGATATACAAGGCAATGTATTTTTCTTTTTTTTAAAGTTGATTTTTTTAATAATAGATTTAAACATTGATACAATAGTTTGTGTCACATGAACATCAAATTTATTTAATCTCCTATACAACTTGAATTGAAACATATCAACCTTAGCCATTATTTTCTTCCTTAACATAATTTTCATTTTGAACATATAAGGAAACTAGAAAATTTTGCTCAATTAAACCATCATCAAAACATCTTATTTTGATGTGCATCCATCCAATTTAAAATTACGATTAAATCACATGATAAACAAACTTTTTATTTATTTGCAAACTTGATTCAAAGGCTGAGCCAAGAAAGAACTAGGAAGAAAACCCGACTTCATTGCCATTACAGCACAGTTTGAAATACAAATTACATAGGATATCAATCCCAAATTACAACAATTTAATTGAATTTTCTTCATGACCCCTTTCAAGGGATTCATAACAATTTCTGCAACACATTACTAGAAACCATGGAGGGAATAGAATCTGATCAGGTGACCACAAGCATGACCAAGAAACAAATCAAACATGCATATCCATACAAGGTTTTCACAATAGGATTCACAATGAATCAAAACTAGGGAAAGGTGGATTTTTCCAACAGGAGATGTCAGACACAACACCAAACCAAGTGCCCAATCAAGGCTATAAATCAAGAACTTTCATTCTTCCATTCATACATGCCAAAACTCATACGTGGTTTGTGCTGATAGGTAGAGGCCCATAACACCCTACCCTCTCTCCCTCTTCTCGTCCTGAGAAGAGACTCTACACTGTTGGAGTCCAACCAAAATGCCCTTTCCCGAAATTGGCCACTTTTGCCCTCTCCAAGGGTGAGTAATGCCAAAACACCCATGCAAGAACATCTCAAAATTCAAACATAAACATGAAAGGAAATCATTCAAAATAACATGGTTTTCAAAGCTTCCCAACATACCCACAAACATACAAACATTCAAACAACAACAAGGTAGCATAAGCATGAAACAAATATGAAAACTGAACAAGGGAGATAAGAATTCCTACCTACACAAAGAGGTAATGGAAAATGAACAAGTTTGAGTAGAGCTTTTTCGTTCCTTACTTCAATCTTCCAAGACTCCTCTCTAAATGTAGAGATTGGGTAACAACCTCAACTACTCCAAGAAGGGCCTCTAAATAAGCCTCAAGCTCAACCACCAAAGGGATCAATAACTTCTCCCACCCACTTACAATTCTAGAAACTCCTAACTCAACCCACACTATGGTTAAACACTAAGTGGAGGTGGGGTAAGACAACTCATGGTAGCCATAGTCAATTTTCGCACAAAAACAAAAAGAGACTTTTTGATTGGCCTCAAAAGTCAATAAAAGGGGCTTGGGGGTTGGAAAAGATGCCCAATCCATACCCATACCCTTTGGGTATAATTATTTCATGTTTTAAGCCTTAGAAAAAGTTTTAGATCCAAACAAAAGATAGGAATTAAATTAGGACCAATCTAACAACTCTAACAATGCAGATTAAGCACTAATCTGGGTTAAGGGATGACTAACCTCGATTAAGAACCAATTAGAAAATTGACACTAACTTAAACCAACTTAGGTCCAAAGCTTACACAACTAACCCTAATCAGTACACTGAAGAACATAAACAATTTACGAGTGTCAAGCGACACTAAAAGAACATAGTTACGAACACTAACATTCACTGAACATAGAAAGATACATACATACATCTCATAATACAATACTTGAATTACGAACAACAAGGTTTCCAAAATTAGCACATAGAGATCAGTTCTGTTCCTCCGTCAGTCTTCTTGACTAAAATATCTGTACACTCATTGCACACATCAGTAGTCCCAAAAATCACATGTACATATATATATATATATATACGTATCAGAAATTCACATAAATTGAAACATACATCAATCAGGGTTTCTTTCATTGTACTTAATTCTTAACCATTTAAAATCTCTTAAATCAAAGTATCAATCTTACATTTACTGATTTCATCAATGTACATATATATAAAACATTAAATGACAAACATCAAATATCTAAAAGTAACATCACACAGTATGAAATAATATAATATGTTCTAAGCATCAAATAATGTCTCGACATCTCGAGTCATGAGTATCAAAATGATAATGCAACAACTAAGACTACGAAGGGTCAGGGTGAGGCCTCACAAATTTACCCAAATTTGGCATACCTTTAGCATGGAGATTTTATTCACTCTATGGAAAGATAGAAATTTTTTTCTTTTCACTCATAGTTTTCTTGATATAAATATTGCTATGAGGCATGCATTTGTAATAATGCAATGATGCAGATTCAAGTTCAGGAAAACAAGGTGGCCCTGGAGGTGGCCCACCTTCAAGATCTTAATTTTTAGGGCAATGCCACTTGTACTATTTCCAAGGTACCTCTAGATGCCTCAATTGATACCTTGATGCCCAAAGGCCACCATGAGAGCCACACTTCTTTAGGCCATTGCCTGCACACATCGTGTTCCTAGGCTTCCTTCCACCAATCTCCTAGTTGTGGCAATGGTGGGTGGAGGCACCGCTCAGTTTCCCCACCATGTATTAGCATTGGCTAGTCTCCAAAAAGTGTATTATTGGCCTTTACAATGTTATCAAAGTTAATGTGACAACATATTATGTATCATAACCAATTGTTGTCAATCTTTGCTATTAAAAATGTTATTTCAGTGGAATTTAACTGAAATACATTACCTCTAGTTTTTGTGCCAATACCAAATATTTTTCCTTCCTTGTTCTTGATAATGCATGTATCATTACCAAACTACAATTGATAGCCTTTGTGCATAAGCTATCCAACACTCAATAATTTATGCTTCAATCCATCAACAAAATAAACATCATTAATATATGTTTTGTCATCTAGTGTTATAGATCCAATTCTTATAATATGATAGGCTACATTATTTCCCACTCTGACAATTCCTCCATCATGGTTTCTAAATTTGACAAAATTGCTCATGTCACCAGTCATGTGATGTGAACAACCACTATCAATGATCCAATCTTTCTTTTCAACTTGTGAAATTAGTACACTTTCTTCTCTAATTTCTTTGTCAAGATCATCCTCTTTTATATCTACAAATCCTAATTCATCTTCATTTTTGCTTTGATCGAATTCTTCTTCATCTTCTTCTTCATTAGCATATAAACAATTTCTAGGTCTTCTAGATTTGAATCTACCCTTAAACTTCCTTTCTCTTTTAGGATGTACTTAGATACATAATGACTATATTCATTACAAGTCCAATATTTAAAGATATTCTTACCATCTTTTTCTCTTTCCACAAGAAGAGCCACACCTTGGATCTTTTCTTCAATGGATTTGCTGCTCCTAGCAATGTCTCCCTATGTTTTTGTGCTCCTTACTAAACTAGGTTTGATGTTTAATGCACTAAATGTTATCTCAACTTTTTCCAATTGTCTAGACTATTTTAGATCAAATTCTACAGATTCCAATCTACCAAGCAATGTCTCTTTGGTGAAATTAGTAGTGCAAGGTATCATCGGTTGAATCATTTGTGCTACTGACTTGAAAGGTGGTGTTAGACTTTTCAAGATCTTCCATATCACTTAGTCATCAAATTTATTTCCATCAAGAGATGTGATTCCTACAAAAATCTCAGATATTCTCCCAACATAGCTTCTTATAGATTCATATTCCATCATTATAGCATCTTGAAATGCACAATACAAATTTTGCAATATAACTCTTTTTGCATGTGTATCACCTTCATAATTAGGCTCTAAAGTTTTCCAAATTTCATGAGATGTTTTAAGTAATTTTACTTGACCATACTCGCTTTCAGGTAACACTGACAGTATTTCTTCTCTTACCCTTGTGTTGTGCATAAACACTTCTCTCTGTTCTTCGATGTAGGTTTCAAGATCATCTTCTTCTGCAATATTTTTGGATGTCTTGGTCACAAGCCAATATCTTAGAGTCATGCACAAGATATGAGTCTTCATTTTATCCTTCTAGCTATCATAGTTTGTGCCATCAAATCTAAGAATTTCCTTTCTAAACATATTTGTTATGGATCTCCCAATGTTGTTAAACTTTCTTTCAAGGACCTGATGCTCTGATACCAATTTTTAGAAGTAATAGTTCACCAATATAACTGAGAGGGGGGGGGGGGGGGGTGTAGCATAAATCAGTTATATATCGATCTTAAGCAATTCTTAATTTATCAACCAAAGTAAATAGTAATCATAAAGAAATGTGCATACACACATACACCAAATATGTTAACTAGGGAAACCCTTGATCAGAAGGAAAACCCCAGTGGGAATGATGCCCATAGAATAATGTACTAATTTGAATATTCCTTATTAGAGGATAGACCTTGTTAGAAGTCTATTACAATAATTAGTACAGAGAGTCCCCGTTAGGAGACTCTAAATCCTTGTTAGGATATTCCAACCCTATTAGGAGTTGTAGAAGGTAGTTGAACCCATTGTCCAAACAACTTTAAGATCAGATCAACAAACCCACTATCCAATTGATCTCAGTACTATTCCTTTTAGAATAATAGATGTGAAAAAATCTATTTTCTCTTCCTCCATCCAATACATCAGATTTATTCACATTTAGATCATGCAAATAGATCTGGAACTCATTAGTAACCCTTAAGGTCACTTACATGCATTAGCAGATTACTCTGCTCTTCTACTTCACAATTAGCAAGTCTTCTTTACTTCTTGATCACAATGATGGTCTCTAGAACTCAAAAAACATCTTTTCTTTATACCATACTCAATTATTAATCTTTTGAGTCGGCTCGATACACTTAACATTTATTTGAGTTAGCTCCATATTTAATTAAATGAAATACACATTTAATTAACCATGTCGACTCACAGTTGTTCCCAAACTTCCACATGTGCGACTTCCATTCCTGTGCACTTGCTGATGATATCAGTTGTCAGTGTACTTCCTCTAGTTAATTGTGCAACCCTTCATTCCAAACAAAATGTGTTATATTGATCATACAACAGAGATTGTTTTCTCAATGGTCTATTTCCTTGTGGTTCTCTATAAATCATTAATATCTTTCATACATTGTCAATTTAGGTTTTGTGCATTTGACCACATGCCAAATACATGATGTAGTAGGGTAAAAGCATAGATCTGTGTCACCTTTTGTGATATCAAAACCTATTTTGGTCAAATTTCATTTCTCTATCAAAACTCAATTTTATTCAAAAACTAAAAATACCCTTTTATAGATCTTAGATTCAATATCATCATTATATAAATTTTTGAGTGTTTTGATTAATTATAATATGTTAGAATTTCAAAATATGATAAGTCGATATTTCAACATTTCAGAAGATGCTCACTTAAAAAAGGGGAAAAAATAGTAAATCATACCAAAAAAACCAAAAAAATTATATTTATCTCTAGAGTAGAGATTCCTCTTCATGAATGCGTAATTTTTTCTCAAGAAGGTGTAGATTTGATTGGGAAGTTTTGACAGGAGAAAAAAACTGTTGGCTTCTGAGAAGGTCGAGCTCGAGTAATTATAACAAAGAAAATATAGATCAAAAAATAATTATTTATTTTTTTGTTCACTAGATATACATGTCATCTATAAGATATTTTCAAAACAAAACAAAAAAAGATGATTTGCACTTTTTTTTTTTACGGGAACTACACTATATTTTTTATAGTTAAAAAATGGACTTCAAAATAAAAGAAATGAATAAATTCTTACTCAAAAAAATTTAAAAAAATGATAGGCATAAATTTTATCCAATTCTACACATTTCATCAGTTTACATCATTTTCAAATTCTAAACACAAATACCATTTTTTTTGTCATTAATGTTGAACTATCGCATTCTGATATCATGTTTCTTCATAAAAGGTGACACAGGTTTGTGCTTTTACCCAGTATATGCAGTTAACTTCACTTGGGCAGATACACAATGTGATGTCCTCAATACATAGATCTTAGTCTGCTGCTCTATTAGTCTTACTATGTTGTCATTAATGACAAACAAAGTCATAACACTATTTTGAAATGTTTTCTCATAGCATCAACATTCATGCTAACAATTTTGACTAATTATATGACAATATATGTTCCTAGGGATTCTATTACCCATAGGGACATACATAATGTGTTTGAATGGGTTGAATCGGGTTATAGGGTACCTTATGACCCCTTTTAACCCATTAAATGAGAACAAATGTTCAGGACCGATAGGAACATATATCATGTGTTAAATGAGTTAAAAAGGGTCATAGAGTACCTTAGGATCCCTTTTGACCCATTATACGATAACACTTATTACCCCTGGAGACATACATCATGTTTTTGAATTGAACCAAATGGGTCATATGGTATGCTTTGACCCCTCTTGACCCATTATATGACAACATATCTTCATAGGGGTCCTAGAACCACTAGGGATATACATCATGTGTTTGAATTGGTTGAATAGGATCATAGGTTTCCTAGTGATCCCTTTTGACCCATTATATGACAACATATCTTCTTAGGGTTCCTAAGACCCCTAGGGATATACATCATGTGTTTGAATGGGTGGAATAGGGTCATAGGTTTCCTTGTGATCCCTTTTGACCCATTAAATGATAATATATGTTCCTAGGAAGATATTTCATGTGTTTGAATGAGTCAAAAGGGGTCATGGAGTACCCTATAACCCATTTCAACCCATTATATGATAACATATGTTCCTAGGGCTTCTAGGACCCCTAGGAAGATATTTCATGTGGTTGAATGAGTCAAAAGGGGTCATAGAGTACCCTATAATCTGTTTTAACCCATCATATGATAATATATGTTCCTTGGGCTCCTAGGACCCCTAGGAAGATATTTTATGTGTTTGAATGAGTCAAAAGGGGTCATGGTGTACCCTATAATCTGTTACAACCCATAAAATGATAACATATGTTCATAGGGCTCCTAGGACTCCTGGGACATACATTATGTATTTAAATGGGTCAAAAGGGGTCATATGGTACCTTGTGACCCCTTTTGACCCATTAAATAATAACATATGTTCCTAGGGTTCCTAGGACATTGAGGAACATTTATCATGTGTTCAAATGGGTCGAAAGAGGCCAGAGAGTACCCTACAACCCATTTCCATCCATTATATGACAAAATATGTTCATAGGTGTACAAGGACCGATAGGGACATACATCATGTGTTTGAATGAATTCAAAGGGGTCATAAGGTACCCTATGATCCCTTTTGACCCATTATATGACAACATATGTTCCTATAAGTACTAAGACCCCTAAAGACATACATCATGTGTTTGAATGGATCAAAATGGGTCATACGGTACGTTGTGACCCCTCTTGATCCATTAGATGACAACATATGCTCTAAGGGGTCCTTGGACCCTTAGGGAGATACATCATGTGTTTAAATGGATCGAATGTGATCATAGGGATCCTTATGACCCCTTTTGACCCATTAAATGATATCATATATTCCTAGAGGTCCTAAGACCCCTAACATATATACTGTGTTTGAATGAGTCAAAAGGGATCATAGAATACCCTATGACCTCTTTCGATGCATTCTGTGTCAAAATATATTCTTATGGGTACTAGGACCCCTAGTGACATAAAAAATGTGTTTGAATTGATCTAATGGGTTCATAGGGTGCCCTATGACCTCTTTTGACTTATTAAATGAGAAAATATGTTCTTAGGGGTCTTAGGATCCCTTTAAACATATATCATGTGTTCAAATAAGTTGAAAGGGGTATGACCCATTTTGATGGATTATATGACAACATATGTTCCTATGAGTCCTAGGATCCCTAGGGCCATACATTATGTTTTATGAATGGGTCAAATGGGGTCATAAAGTTTCCTATGACCCCTTTTGACCCATTAAACAAAAAAATACATTCTTAGGGATCCTAGGAATATATATTATGTGCTCAAGTGAGTCAAAAGGGGTAATAGAGTATCCTATGACCCCTAAGCACACTTAATGTCATTGAATGGGTCAAATGGGGTAATATGATATTCTAAGGTCCATTTTGAGCTATTAGATCACATCATTTATGTGGTTAGGGGTTTAGGATACATAAGCACACATATTGTGATTGAATGGGTCAAAGAGTGTCAAAGGGTACCCTATGACCCCTTTTGACCATTAGAACCATTATATGTATTGTTAAAGGTCCTAAAGCCTTTAAGAAAACATATTAAGGATCCTAAATAGGGGTCATACTATTACAAAGGAAATTGAAAAAAATAATTTTAATTTTTTTAAAAATCTATTTAATTAAGAAAAAACAAAAAAAGAAATGGGTGTCTGATTTGAGAATGGGTATCTAATTTGGGAACGAGTACCCGATTAGGCTTGTTTTTAATCTAGATTCCAACCCTCCATGGTCAACACCAAAAATGAGCTAAAAACATGTTTTTGGCCTATTGATGCATGTTTCTAACTTCGACAATGTAGTTGACGACCTTTTTTCCATCCAAATTTGATGAAATGAAAAGGGTTTCTTAATCATGTTCTCAGCTTTCCATTGATATAATGTCTGTCAAATTGTGAGTTCAGTAAGTAATTATTGCTTTTTTTTAATGGAGTTAGCTACAAAGTATTGATTGACATACTGATTTAAAAATAGCTATAATTTTCAAACCGTATAAGATTTTTGAAATCCAAAAGATGCATCACATTCTATACTTCAACTACTATAAGGGAAAAAATAAAAATATAATTATGATTTTTTTTGAATTAGTTAAGGTAGTTAGACACAAGATTTTTTAAATTCTAAAAATAGTATAGAAAAAAATTCATAATTAATTAGTTATTTGGAATTAAAATACCAAAAAATATGTGTGACATTTGGGCATGATTCTACTTTTTATATCTATAATTATATTTTAAAAAAATATCATTTGATTTTGATTAAGGTGGTTAGACATACACCTACTTTTTATTTTTTCCCTAAAATTTTTGTAGTACTGCATTAAAATCCAAAATTTTGACCAATCAAATAATTTTTTCTCCAAATAAGGCCTAGTAGTTTAGAAACTAAATTCAATTTTCTATAGATTCTTGTTTTACAAATTTTTGATATAAAGTTTAAAACTAATTTAAAATTACATATCAAGTTGACATAACCTTGATTTGTTGATTTTTCATTGCCACTTAAGGCCATAGTGTGGTTGACCATGATCCTGCACACACACACACACACATCGCGCGCGTGCGTATTTAGTTAACAGTTAGTTCACACATGTTACTCATAGATGGCATCATACAATAGAGATTATGTACCCTAGGTTTCTTAGACACTTTAGATGAGGTTTTGGGACATGATTAGGGCCAAAGACATGATTGGGATCATGGACAAGCCTGAGATAAGGACCAAGGACATGGGCATGGACATAATCAGAGGTAGGAAAAGGGTTAGGGACACAGGCAAGATTAGGGGCAAGAACCACATGCTAATGTTATCCCAATTTGGTGAGTATATTCCAGTTTGCAACTATAGATATGGATCAACTCAGATAGTTGATTGATAGATCTCAAAACCATCTATATGGAAATATTTGTTAGTAGATTTTGATGAGTCTTCAAAATCTTACAAACTGACTTAGATTATAGTCTACATTTGTGCCACAATCTATTGATAGGGCTTTTATAGAGATCTAAGGTGATGTGCCCTTAGAGCAGGTTCAAAGCTTGGTCCCTAGGCATATCATCAAATGAGAGGTCTTCCCATATTATGAGGGTAAGACCAAAATGAGGCATATCAAGTTATGTGATGTGCTATGCAACATATTGGGTAAAATCGCAAACCTCTGTCACCTTTTATAAAGGAAAAAGGTATCAAAACTTAAACTATTCAACTTTAATGACATAAAAGTGAAATTTGTGTTTAAAATTTGAAGATGATGGAAACTAATGAAATGTTTAGGATGAAGTTTTAGTGTATAATTTTATTTTTAAAATTGAGAAATATTTTTTCATTTAAAAAAAAATTAAAGTCTATTTTTAATTTTTTTAAATGCTGAAAATATAGAGTTTCATTCCCACCAAAAAAAAAAATGCAAATGATCATATTTTCCTCTAATTTTGTAATTTTTTATAGTTGACATGTATATGTAGTGGACAAAAAAATAAATTTTGATTTTAGATGTATATTTTTTAAGTTATAAGAGTTCAAAGTTGAACTTATCAGAAATTGATAGTTTTTTTTTTTCCTGCCAAAATTTTGCTCTTAAATATACACATTTTTTAAAACAAGTTACATAATCTTGAAGAGAATTCTCTCCTCTAGAGGTACATATGAAGTTTTAATTTTCTGAACATGATTTAATATTTTTTTCCCTTTTTTGAAGTGACACCTTCTCAAATCTTAAAATACCTACTTGTAATATTTTAAAAGTATAACATATTATAACTACTCGAAACACTATAAAATTTATGTGACCATAATCTTGACTCCGTGATCTACAAAAGGGTATTTTTTTTTTGAATAAACTTCATTTTTAATATAGAAATTAGCCTTAAAATTGAGAAGTTTTAAAAAAATCTATTTTTTGCTTGTGTGGTTGCCACATAAGATGACACATAGAGAGTTTCAATCCAAAGGGTTTTGGTTGAAATCCTTTAGGCCGAAAGAGTTTTGGCCAAAACCCATGGTTACTTTTTATACTTTCTTACGTGACCTCATATAAGAGAAACACTTTTCCTCATTAATTTTCAAATGACTATTTTGACTGAAAGTGATACGGCCAAAATTATTTCGGCCATAACTAATTTTCCACATCAATGCCACTTGGTTATGGCCATAACAATTTTGGTTGTAACTATTTCAGTTGTAACCCTCCAAGATATCCCAAATGGTGACATAGGTTTGTGCGTTTACCCTATTGCATGTATGATATACTCTCGATTTCTTGCACCACATGTTCGTTATCACAATAACCACAGTTTACAACTACATTTTGCCCAATAGTTGTACATTGACTTTAGTTTGGGACTTTGTATCAACTCTTTAGATCTTCCATTATATATTATGGTTAAGGATGTGATATAGTTGTTGATCATGATGAGTTCCATAGGGATGTGTAAAGTCCCCTATTGGGACTTCCATTATTTTACTTCATTTCTCTTATTGTGGATTAGTTACATATAATTTCTTCTATATTTTTCAATATTTCTCCATTTCCAAATCATGATCTCTCAATGTCAAAACTCTCTCTACAAATAGTTCATTTCTTAAGAGTCACATCTTTTCATAAATTATATTATAATAATTATATCCTATTGATAATATAATTTATTAATAATTAGATTATAACATATATTATTTTAATAATATATCAAATATTTCTTATAAATATAAATAATAGTATTGCATAATATATTTACTTATATAATATTAATTTAAATACTATATTTTTTTTATTCTCATATTTTAGTAGTAATATATTATGCAATATTATAGCATGATTATAATAAATCATAATTATCTTATAATTACTTTATTAATTTATTATTTATTTATATTATATGGTACAAATATTAACAGAGGTAAGAATTTTCCTAAGGCAAAATTCACCCAAGAACTAAGAACTCAAACACAAGCACAACTGTAGACCAAAGAGAGAGAGAGAGAGAGAGAGTATGATCAGAATAATGATGTATTCAATAACTTGATTCACCGAGTACACTAGGAGTTATGCATAGAAGTTAGCACCATGAAGTATCATACAACCAAGCACATGTCCACAAGATATGGATTATCCTCCATTAAGCATGGAAGTAAGTGCGATGATGTGAGGATAAGCCTACAAGGGTGGGACACGCAAAACAGTGTTGTAGACACCATGTACTCAAATAGAGTTGTGTACTCCTATGTTGTCAACATGACAACTCAAAAGGTGTGCAAACTCCTAAGTGTCTCACAAATAAAAATAATGCAAAATAATTAAATAATGCATTAACCTAAGTAAACTTAAGTGTAAATAGTAAAGTACTTATTTACACCAACACCCCCCCCCTTAAGTGCAACTGAGGGGAATGCCCTTAAGCTTACGAACTAGGATGAAGATGCAAAATGGGTCCCAGCTACTAGGCCATGTAAGGTACCCATGTACATAATGAAATACAGTCTCCCATAAAGCGGGGAAAGAAGGAAAACCTCATGGGAAAAACCCTCCCCCAAAAAGAGAGATAAATAAGGATGCATCAATGGATGGAGTAATCAAGACCCCCCCATTACAAGATACATCTAGTATATACATAAGAGAATGAGAGAAGGAAGAGAGATAGAATAGGCTCCCCCCCCCAAAAGAAAAATGCCAATAAGTGAAAGCTGCTTCGATCAAGAAGTTGGTCCAAGAATGCAGAAAGGTGTTCCTCCCTTTAGGAAGAAACAATGGCCAAGGTACAATCCTGAAAATGTGTGCTAGCCCTGAAACTTGCTCAAGTATCCCTGTACTGATGCTAAAGTTCACCCCTTCCAACTGTGCTGAAAAGAATGAATGCATATCTGTCAAAGATGTCTGTTGAACCTGTTCTACTGAACCATCTATCTCCTCAACTGACAAAGAGACCTCCACTAATTGTTGTTCATAAGGATCCATAATCACATCAACCTCAAAAGATTGATCATGTAGAAAATGGACATGAGGGTCAGAGTGAGCCCTCGCAACAATTGTAGAAGAATCATCATCAATGAGAAGATGTAAGTACTCAAGTCTATCTCCCAAGTCAAATGAAGTTGGAGCTAGAAGATGAGATGTACCATGTTGAGATGGACCTTTCATTGTGGCAACATAAGCACATGGACTGGATTGATGTGACTTCACACTATAACTGTCGATAGAACCCCAGGTGTTTGAACCTGTTGAAGCACTATCGCTGGTGTCACTATCAGTTTCCACTGTGTATGAAGTACGAAGAGGAGTAGAGGACGAGCTTGGAGAACTTTCCTCAAAGTGAATATCCTTCTCCACAAAAATTTGATGAGTCTTTGGATCAAGAAGTCTATATTCCTTCACACCATCTTCATAACCAATGAAGGTACAAGGTTGAGATATCTATGCCTTGCATCCCCTGGAAGATCTGTTTGCCCATGCAGGACAACCAAAGACTCTGAAGTGTGTCACAATAGGTTTTCTACCGCACCATGGCTTAAAAGGAGTTTTTCCATCTAAGGCTGGATGAGGAGAATGATTAAGAATGTGAGTGGCACTAGAGATTGCTTTGACTTCTAATGATGGATCGAGAGACTTGGCATGAATCATGCAACTTGCCATAGACTTAAGAGTTCTAATCCTCAATGCTACAACATCTGTCTTTTGTGGACTAAATGCTGAAGGAGTCTGAAGATCAATTCTGTCATGTCTGCAAAAGTCCTTAAGTCTTCTATTCACATCCATGTTTCCATTGTCCATTCGGAGTACTTTGATGGCCTTTCTGGATTTTCGTTATACATGAGCCTTGAAGTCTAGAAATGCATCCAAAACTTCATTCTTACTATGCAGAAAGTAGACCAAAGTGAACTTTGAAAAGTCATCAACAAAAGTGAGTATGTAGCAACCCTGGTTGAATACAAAAGGACCTAGTAATAGCATGTGAACCATTTGAAGAACACTTGTTGCTCTAGAAGACTTCCCTCTTTGTAACTTCCCCTCGGGATGCATATCGACTGAATCTGATGAACATTTACCCTTAGAAAAGTAGATTTGAGGTAGACCTTTGACCATTTGGTATGTGCAAAGTTGTTGAAGATAGCAGTAGTCAAGGTGACCAAACCACTCATGCCATAAGTTGATGTTTGAATTAGAGTGAGTTAACAAGGCTTGAGAAGAACTCTTAGGCACAAAATGGGAGAAGGAATAAAACCTCCTGCTATCATTGACTTTCTCAACTGCTACCAATGAATCATCTTTTAGATTGTGCACCATCACTGAATCAGGAAGGAACTCAACCTTATGACCATCTCCAAGGTGAGTGATTTGGTAAACTAATAGGAGATTAGAGCTTAGATTGGGAACATAGAGAACAAATTTGAATTCCCCATTTTCCATTTCTACATGTCATTTCCCTTCAGCTTCCATTTTGCAATCATCTCCCATGAAGATGTGTGGTACCTTTGACTGCTTCAATGAAGAAAAGTCTTCCCTTGAAGAACCCATGTGGTAAGAGGCACTTGAGTCAAGTATCCATTTCAAAGAAGAACTTGATTTTTTCATAAGTTCTTGACCTTTACCCTTTGAAGAGGTTGGAGTAGAATCCTTGGAAGTACCTAGCACTTGAATCCTATTCTTCTTGAGTAGATTTTCTAACTCATCAATTATTTTTGTTTTGCAATGATGCTGGTCATGATTTGGCTTTTTACAGTATGCACAAAAGAGTTTGTCCTTCTTGTCATTACTTCTCTTCTTGTTTGAAGAAGAACTGCCTTGTTGAGAGGAGTCATGTTGTGTCTCAGATTGTGTTTTCTGCTTCCACTACTTCTTCTTGTTGTTGCTTTTTCCCCCTTGACTAGATTTTTGAGCATCACTAACCACTAAGGCTTTGGTCTTAGATGACTTGAGAAGGCCAAAATCCACCAAGTGAGATTGTTCAACAATCAACATGTCTAAAAATCCATCAAAGGAAGGCTTCTGGTAAGCAAATCCCATGGTTAACCTGTGAGTATTGAAACTCGAAACAAAGTTGGCACACTTACAAGGTAGCTTCTTCAGGATGTGATGTATCGACCTGTCATCCTTAATGGGATTTCCACAATCTTTAAGAAGTGCCCTATACTCATTGACTTTAATGATGTAATCCTAAATTGTGTCATAATGTTTAGGATCTAAGAGAAGTAGATCATCCTCAATCTAAAATCCCTTTTCTTCATCCACTTTACCATACAATTGTTCAAGTTTATCCCAAGCTTCTTTAGAGTCTGAACAGTTTTTAATGTGGAAGAGAAGATCTCTATGTACACAACTTCTAATTACACCTAAAGCTTGTTAGTCTATATTTGTCTAATCAATGAATTCTTTAGCATCAGTAGGTTTGGTAATTGTACCATCAACATATAAACTATATTTTTTTTCCATTAATCTACTCCATGCAATATCTTTCCAAGTAGAATAGTTGCGTGAAGTTAAAGGAGGACATTTAAAACCCATGATGCAGAAATAAAAGAGCACAAAATAGAGACACAAGAACACAGTACACACCCCCCCTTTTCACTCAATCAAAAGACCCCCCCAAAAAAAGATGCTTTGGCACTTTATAAATAGTGCATTTACAATGGGCCACTTGTCAAAATGAACAAAGTGGACTTTCTGATTTTTCTTTTACAATTGCCTTATGAGGCTAAAATCTGTCACTTAAGCACTGTAGCTCAGATTTACAACAATTCTGAAAAAGAATCAAAGCATTACAATGCAAAAGAAGGCCTAATTATAAAAGTGGGAAATTGGTCCACACAACCCTAGAATCTAACTTTAGATCTAGAAAGTAGACAAAAAAATACACACTTTCAAAAAAAATGGAACCTGAAAAAGTGACTAGATGTGCCCATACGGAGCTTTTGAAGTTGCAAAAGGCAAGATTATGCAGGTACAATCACCAAAAAATGCAAATTCTACAAAATCTATGCACCAAAACTAGAAAAAAACACCACTACTAGAAAATTCAAGAAATTCTACTTGATTTCAAAAAAAATTACACCTGAATCAGAGTCCAGATGTCCAAGTTACGAGCTCGCAAAGTCAGGCTGCCAAACTGAAAAGCAATCTGGAGAGGGGTCTAGAGGAGAAACTGTGAGTCTAAATTTGATGGTCAAATGGTCGTCACTACAGTTGTAAAATGCCCTATAATGATGTCCAGACGATCATCAAATTTAACATCGTAAAATGATGATGTCAGCAAAAAATTAGCACCCTTGGGTGACGTGGCAGTTGAGTCAATAGTTCGTACTATACAAAAATTACACATGTCAAATCTATATGATGACATGGCAGAGAAGCCCAGTTTCCACAGGTGACGTGGCTATACTGGGTCTGCTAGCAGATATTCGTGTCAACTGGGACACGTGGCAGAATATGATATGTCTGCGTGGGGTGTGGAGGTATTGTCGTTGGACCACTCAAAAATGGCCATGTAGAGGCTCATTACAGGCCGCATGTCCACAAAGATGTGGGCACAGTTAACTCTACTGCATGGCAGTGATTGCAGGTCGAGGGGCGATCGGAAGGGCACTGTGTAGCACGTTTATGCGTAGGTCTGTCAGAGTTTAAATCCGTGACTACCGAAGATTAAAATTGCCGACACCAGGTTTGCAATTCATAGTGCTGAATTTCACCATTTTTTTTCCCACATTCATGGGGATTGGGATGAGGCTGGAGTTTAAATACAAACTGCCGCAATGTTCAGTTTGAAAATGAGCTTGCCGGAGTTGAGGCTGGGCCAAGCCATTGTGGAAATATTGCACTCAAAAATTTGCCAGATTGTTTGTTGCCACCAATCGTTGAACAGTCTAAAGGAATTAATTCATAGGTATGGCCCACAGAGCTCAATTGAAATGGCCCTGCAAAATTAATAACAATCCCTCCAAATGATAGGTCCAGGGTGTCACTGCCTGGTTCTGTCAAAAAAAAAAAAAAATTGTGCCCAAAGGGAAAAAATAATTCCAAAATTTTTGATGAAAAAATGACAAAAATTACAAAGAAAATAAATGAAGATCCAAAAATAAATTTATAAATCTGCGAAAATGACCATACTCATACCACAAATCGAGGCTTTTGGGTTTCAATTTGCAAAAAAAATTTGCCTCACGGTCGACTATGGGCCAAGGTAGCCACGCTTATAGTCAATTTTCACCGATTCAGTGTTCCAAATGCAATGGTGAGGTCAGATCTATTGCTAGATGCTCCCAATTTCTGCAGCACTCCGGATTTAGGCTGAGGTGATGAAGCAAGCAAGAGGTCTCGAACAACTTGTGATGAGAAAGTCTCCAAGCTCTGATACCATGTAAGAATTTGCCTAAGGGAAAAATTCACCCAAGAACTAAGAACTCAAACACAAGCACAATTGTACACCAAAGAGAGAGAGAGTATGATCAAAATAATGATGTATTCAATAACTTGATTCATCGAGTACACTAGGAGTGCCTGAATATAAAGGCCTCAGTAGAGCTTCTAGAATGCATAGAAGTTAGCACCATGAAGTTTTATACAACCAAGCACATGTCCACCAAATATGGATTATCCTCCATTAAGCATGAAAGTAAGTGCGGTGATGTGAGGATAAGCCTACAAGGGTGGGACACGCAAAACAGTGTTGTAGACACCATGTGCTCAAATAGAGTTGCATACTCCTGTGTTGTTAACATGACAACTCAAAAGGTGTGCAAACTCCTAAGTGTCTCACAAATAAAAATAATGCAAAATAATTAAATAATGCATTAACCTAAGTAAACTTAAGTAAGTGTAAATAGTAAAGTATGTATTTACACCAACAACAGAGATATCATAGTCCTCCCCTCTCAAATTTTTCTTGTCCTCAAGAAAATCATTTTTAAACATAACTTTTCTTACATAAGCATCATATAAAGCATATAATTGGACTCAAGAGGATTTTAGTATACATCATAATGCATGAAAATATGAAGTAGACACATGAAAATAGGAAACAAACACATGAATGCATAAAAATATGAAGCAAAAATGATATAGACACTTAATACATGCATTCTTGATTAATTTCTTACATTTCACTAGAGTCAAGAAAAAGATATAAAAATTTTACTTCTTCAATAGAGTCCTGCAACCACAAGTGATCATTACTATTTGTGTGTGTATATAAGTTTCAAAAAAATCTGAGTCAAGATAACTTATTCCAAGCCAACCCCATACTTCCACATGAGGTGGCTTACTTAGGGGGATTCTTGTTTTGTTTTGCACTTATTATCATTCTTTGGTCAAGAAGAAAACTTAGAATGTAAAAAAAATCTTAGGCACCAAACTCAATGGTCCTCTTCAAGGTTTTTGTAGATCCAAGACCACAATCCCATCTTGGTATGACCTCAAGGCAACTTGATCATATCTTGGTCAAACCTCAAGGCAACTATAGGGATGTGTATCCTACCCATCTTTGAATAACCAATTGGTTAGACTCACCTAATTACACCTTGTTCTCTCTCATGAGGCTACCTTTATAGGTAATCAATAAGCTATATGTGAATTAAAAAAGTCATGTTATTCCAATTATAACTCTAATCTAGAAGGAAATTTAAGATGCAATAGGTTGCTCAAACTCAACCATCTTCCTCAAGGTTTATGTGGTTCCAAGCCCACGATTCCATCTTGGAATGACAGAAACCTCAAGGCAACTATTGGGATGCTGATCCTATCCATCTCAAAATGATCCATTGGTTGGATTTATACAATCTTTTCTCATATTTTATCCCTATCTATCCCTTCTAGCCTAGATTTTATAATGGAACTGAGCATAGATATTATTTAAATGAATTGATTAATGCATAACATACTTACCTCAAAGATTCATAATGTTGTGCAAACCTAGGTAGGTGCATACAGATTTTTAGAACTGTAATGGCTCCAAATCATATCAAATAGAACTTTGATATTATATTTAGTCAAGGAAAATGAAATTGGATACAATCTAAGATGTAATAAAATGCTAAATGGTACACAATCCAATCATTCAATACTCAAATGAAAATAGGAATTAGAAGGATATATCTAGCATTGTTTCAAACAAAAAACTTAGCCTTTCACCCCCCTTACTTAATCTATATTAATTGGCACTTTCAGAAGTAACATGTAATACCCTCACTTGGTAAGGTAAACTCTCACAAGAATGGATGCCATAGATCTCTACACCCCACCAAGTCAAATCTGCAATTTTTTTTTTGAATGGCTAAAGATTACTCTGTGTTCAACCTGTAGCACTTTACAAATGCTCAAGATGAGACAACTAGCTTGGACTTTGCAAGTTTATGTTACCCAAATTTGATGCTGATGAAAAATGAATTCCACTTTCAGTTTACAAGTTGTTTTCAGCTATATACTATAATGTACCTAGTTGCTAACTCTTAATGACAATAGAAATATGGCCCAGTTGAGCAACTCGGTTTGTCCAAGTCAATTCTTATGCATAGTGTTTTGTATATAATATGCTTCGAGAATAAGTTACTATGCTTGCAATGACAATTCAAAGCCAATATTCTCATGAGTAGCAATACTCCAAGTCGGTTAATACTACTAGCAACAATGATATTTCACATCCTTAACCTGCACGATATATTTCGCCTTCTCAACTTTAGTCTTCATGAAATATTTGTCATCGTACTATTTTCACATCAGAATATATCATTTTCTTCTCTCTATATTTCACCTTCTCGACTTTAGTCTTCATGAAATATTATTCATCATACTATTTTCACATCGGAATATATCATTTTCTTCCCTCTTTTATTTTTTAACATATGTAGTTATGATAATATTTTTGTCCCGGCCAATAGAGATTGGCATATGAAGTCAAAATGATTTTTTACCCTTTCATGTATATCGATTCCATATATTCTATATGTTCTGGAATCTACAGGTATCATCGAATAACATCTTCATGTATTTACAAGCTAAAGGATGCTAGCTCTAATACCAATTGTAATATCTCTTATTGGACTTCTGTTAATTTATTTCATTTCTCTGATTGCACACCAATTACATATATTTTCTTTTATATTTCTCCATATTTCTCTTAATGTGAAAACTCTATCTATATATATAATATTTATATTAAGAGTCATACCTTTTCATAAATTATATTATGTTGATAATATAATTTATCAATAATTATATTGTATTGATAATATAATTATATTAATAATTAGATTAGAACATATTTTGTATTAGTATTATATCAATTATATTTCTTATAAATATTAATAATATCAATAATATTATTGCATAATTTATTTACTTTATATGTTATTAATCTAAATATTATGTTATATTTAAGTAGTAATATATTGTGCAATATTACAGTATGACTATAATAAATCATAATTATATTATAATTATTTTATTGATTTATTATTTATCTATATTATATGGTACTAATATTAATGAGAATATTGATCAAGTTCCACCAATTCATCGACCATTGGTAGGTTAGAGGACTCCAACAATGACAACAGTGATGGTTGCTACTGCAAATAGAGTTGTTATTGCTTCTCAGAGGATGTGTAGAGGATACCTTTATAGGATGTTGCAGATGCGATTAGACTGTGACATGGCCCTTTATTTCAAGTGACCCATGACATGCCATCAGATCATGCACACCTTTGTACAAAAAACTTTACATAGGACTTTGACGTTGAGCATTGTAGACAACACTTTGGTACTCAACACTCAACACTCAACAAAGAGCACTCAACACAACTCTCAACTCAATAGTTAGATGTACAATAGTGTACTATAACTTTGTGTGAGGGGATGCAAGTTGGAGATGTCTATATTACTATCGATGGAGTAGATGTTCTTTATGAGAAGCTATGAGGGTTGAGTCAAATTGATGTGGGCATTGAGATAGGATCATATATAAAGATCATATTTCATCCTACCAACTCTATACCTCTTCCATCTCATCTTTTTACCCCTTTGCACTCTTCATTATTATAGAGGATTGAGATGATTGGAGATGTAGATTTTGTTGACGACATTATAATGCGTGTCACTGATGACCCTCTTGCTCCTTAGACCTAGGTACCTCTTTAAAATTTATATTTGTAAATGAATAATATTTTTGTAGGTGCAAGTAGCAAAGGATACTTCTAGTGTGGGCTTTGATCGTGGTGGGAGGAGAGATATAATTAGCGATGTGACACATACTACTAGCGGGAGTACAAATCTGATGGGTGTGATAGTCGCTAGAGCTTGGTTGACTTTTAAATTAATTTATACATATGTACTTGAGTCAATGCATTTATGCTTGTATACATATTTTAAATTAGTTTTCATATATGTATGTCTAACTAATTTTTTGTTGATACTTTGTAGGTACATGATGCTCACGAGTCTCGATTAGAGGGTCACTCTATTTGTATGCATTTGGAACATGTGACTTTACTTTATCATGGATCTTCTTCATACATATACATTTATGGTTTAAAATTTATATGTATCAATGTACATGTTTATGCTCCATTTATTGTATACAACATCTTTATATGATTGGATATATGATTTGAGCAACTGATCTTAAACCTTCTTATTATAATCTAATTCTTTCAACTCAGAAATTAATACTGTGAGTTTAGCATTGATCTTTTCTACTTGTGTTTGATTATGAATTTATTTAATATCAAGTTTGATCTAAATCATAATAAAAGACTTTGACTACAGTCATAAATATATACAAATAAGCCACCTTCCCAAAGTTAGCCTTCTTCAGATAATATTTTGAATTTTTTAATTACCAAGATTTATCTTATTTTTCCCTAGTCATCAAAAACTCTCTTAAATATGATTTCACTTTACTAGTACTGCTCCCTATTATTGTTATTCATATATTTCTCAAAGCACTATTTTTCCTTCTAACAAAACATAGCTTCTTCCATCTTCAAATTCAAATTGAATGGGTATATATAATATTGCTTGTTTGTTTTAAACCCAAACCAGTTATAATAGTTTTGGCCTCACAGATTGAAATGTGGCGATGGAAAAACTTGAATTAGATTGTAAGGATGCAAATGTGCACAAAATCACTTCTAGGGTGATTATGCAAATTCAACTAACTATTGCAGAGATCTCAAGAAATGCATAATAACATAATCAAAATAACAATGAACACATAAAACAATGATTACTGTGGGGAAACCCTTATGGGAGAAAAACCCCACACTCCAAAACCCATACAATTTATTCTCAAATCAAGAAGATTACAATACACTTGCAATGCAAGTTCTTACATGAGCGCATCACCACAACTCAAACTCAGACTCAAACTTAGAGAGACTCCTAGCACCTAGTTTTCGAAATAGAACTTGATGATTCAAACACCTCCCTAAGCCCTCCTTTTATAGTGATTTACAACTTGGAAACCATTTTTTGTTTTGTAAAACCATGAGCCGAAACTATGGGCTAAAAAACTATGCCACATGTTACCCACTTGTCATTTGTACCTTCAAGAATAACATTTTCATCCATAATTTCATCCTCTAGTTTAAACCTCCATAAAATTCATATAATGAGTTGTTTATACTCCAAAAATAGCCTTCCTATATTGTACTAGGGAATAGACACATTTTAAACAACTCATACACCTTTTTCTAACTCATAAACATGTGAAAAACTACCACAAACAAATTCAAGAATTTTCTAGAAAAAACTTGCAAGGTTGAGACACAATTCTCAACATTCTCGCACTTGTCAAACACCTTGCAAGAGCTAGGGGATCCAAAGTGTCATGGACTTGATTATGAGGGCCTGAGAGGCCCATAGACTTTGAACACCATCTGAACTCATATGTACTCATGGGCTTAGTTAATGCATCAGCAACATTCACTAAAGTCTCCACCTTCTCCAACTTCACCTTGCCATCCTTGTCCATATCTCTCACAAAATGATATTGCACATCAATGTGCTTGGTCTTGGCATGAAATGTTGGGTTCTTCACTAGGTAGATTGTAATCTGACTGTCACTATTTATTGTCACTGCACCCGATTTGAACTCTAATATGAACATGGTCTCTTAAGCCAGATAGCTTCCTTGCATGCATGAGTAGCTGCCATATACTCTACCTCTGTAGTGGATAAATAAACCACATCTTGTCACTTGCTCATCCAACTGACTGCACCAGCAAATAATGTAAACACATATGCACCGATGGATCTTCTTCTGTCAACATTGCCAACCCAATCTAAATCCATACAAACTTGAATATCTAAGGGATGCTCATTTCCTAAATCCATAAAAAGTGTTCTAGATATGTTATATAAATTTCTTCCTCTAAATCTCCATGAAGGAAAATTGTCTTCACATCCATCTTCTCAACTTCTAGATCACAAGCTGTTGCAATAGAAAGTAAAACTCAAATGGATATCATGTCACTATAGGAGAAATTTTTTCACCATAATCAATTTTTACAACCTAGGAGTAAACTTTTGTAACCAATCATGCTTTATACTTCTCAATGCTTCCATTTGAATCCATCTTCTTTTTGAACACCCATTTACAACCAATAGGCTTCCGTCCTTCAAGAAATGGTACAAGGTCCCATGTGTCATTCCTCTTAAGAGCTACCATCTCTTCTTCCATGGCTATTTTCTAGGACTCTAAATCATTCATACCAAGAGCCTCTTCTATAGATTTTAGTTCATCAATATTAGCATTAAAAGAAAAAATACACCTCCAATCATCAGGAGAATATCCATACCTTTCTAGTACTTTCCTCTATCTACTAGACCTTCAAACAAGATCTAGTTTAGTTTCATGTTTAGGTTCATGATTATATTCTCCCTCTTCCTCTAATTATTTAGAACTTGTAGATCTCTCTCCAACATCTCATATTTCTAATGGCCTCGATTCAACTTTCTCAAGTGTACCAGGAAGTTGAATCACATCTTTCTTCTCTTCCTTCTATCTTGGTTGTACTATAATAGAAGAAGGCTTAGTTTCTCTAAAAGTAACACTTCTAGAATAAAATACTTCCCAAAGCTTGTATCCTTTCACACCATAACTATATCTGATGAAGATACATTGACAAATTTGTTGTCAAATTTTGTCTATTTCTCCTTTGGCACATGAGCATATGCCTCATAACAAAAAACTCTCAGATGTCTAAGTGAAGGCTCATGGCTTGACCATGCTTCCATTGGTGTCTTATTAACAAGAGATGATGTAAGAGATTTTTTTATTAAGTAGCAAGTAGTGGCTACAACTTCAACCCATAAATTTTGTTCTAGTCCAACTCCACTCAACATACTCCTAGCCTTCTCCATTAAGCTCTTGTTTATTCTTTCTATAATTCCATTCTATTGTGGAGAATAAAAAGTTGTCTTCTCTCTTTTAATAATGCAATCTTTACAAAATGTATTAAAATCATTGGAGAAAAATTCACCACCATTATCAGTTCTCAAATACTTTATCTTCTTTATAGTTTGTAACTCAACCATTGCTTTAAATTCTTTGTAATGATTGAAAACTTCAACTTTGCTCTTAGGAAATAAACCCATGTTCTTCTACTGAAATCATCAATGAAAGAAACATAATAAATTGATTTACCAATAGAAAGAATCAACTAGACCAAATACACTTGAATGGATTAGATCCAAAATACACGAGGACTTATGAGAACTTGAGTAAAACTGAATGCGATTTTGTTTACCATAGATAGAATGCTCACAAAAATTAAAATCAAGATTGTAGTCATTCAACCAATCAAAAAGGTTTTTACTTTTTAAGGTTCATAGACCCTTCTCATCTATGTGGCTAAGTCTCTAGTGCCATAACATATTCTTCTTTGTAGGTAACTTTGATTCAGTAGATAGAGCACCCTTGGATACCTAGAAACCACACCCATCTATTGAAAGAGAAACCCTCTCCTTCTCCAACAAAGTAGTCCTCTTCATAGTGTTATCATAAGTACTATTGCACTTAACTGTGCATGCATCAAGATGGTATAATGTACCCAATCTACTTCCTATTTCTATTACCATAGCACCTCTCACCATTTTCACACCTACTTCAGAAAATTTTACATGCACACCCACATCTATTAGTTTGCTAATAGATAACAATTTCCTCACAAGTCCCAGGATATGCAAGACACTATCAAATCTTCTAATTCTACCATGAAAAAATTTCACACAAATACTTCCATGACCAACAATATCAAGAACTGAGTTATCACCCAAATACACCTTACCACCATCAATGTTTTCATACTTACTAAACCAATTTCTATTAGGAGTCACGTGAAATGATGCACCTGAGTCTATCAACCATGCATTTCCATCTACATGAGTGGCTAAGACTACAATGAAAACATCTCCATCTTCCTTCTCAAACTTAGAATCATAATTTTGCTTCTTCTTTTTCCTTTTCTCCTCTTTGCAGTCCTTTCAAAATTGTCTAGGTTTTCCACAATTCTAGTATATTGCCTTGGACTTACCAAGAGATTTTGATCTCCCCTTATTCTTGGACTTAGAATGACCATGCTACTTTTCATTCTTGCCTCTTTCTTTTGGTCTTCCTTGAACACTCAAGGCCTTTTTGAAATTTAGAGAGACCTTCCCTCTCATCTCTTCAAAAAGTAGAGAACCAACAACATCCTCCATCTTCAAGACAACTAAAGTGCTCCCTATGGCCATGCCAAGGCCATTTCATGAGTCTAACAATGAACATAGCAATATTTGATACCTTTCTTCTTCATCCATCGACACCCCAACTAAGGTAAACTAAGTCACTAACATATTAAAACTTTCAAAATTCTTAGAAATCCATCCACCTTCTTCCATTCTCAAGGAATACAACTTCTTCCTCAAGAAAATCTTGTTCACAAGTGATTTCACTTGATAGATCTCACTTAGCTTGTTCCAAAGATTCTTTGTGGTAGGTTCTTCAAAGACATTATTCAGAATCAAGTCTGCAAGACACAATCTGATGAGACTTTTAGCTTTTGTCTATCACCTCATACCGTGCGACTAAAGTTGGATCTGCGGGCCTTAGTTTATTTTCATCAATTGCATCCCATAGATCTTGATAATTCAATAGATCTTCCATCTTCAATTTCCACATCTCAAAGTTTGTGCTAGAAAACTTCTGAATATCAATCCTCCCAGATATGCTTTCCACCTTTGCAATCATGCAAAACAAAAATGAAAACCTCTACACAAGCTCCCACTCAAATCTTGATTAGCTTAAAAAACCATGTACCCAATAAATAGAACCAAAACTAGCCAGGCTTTGATACTACTTATAAGGAAGAAAAGGTGCATGGAATCGCTTCCTGCACTAATCTTTGAGAGAACAATTATGAAAATTCAACTAACTATTGCAAAGATCTCAAGAAATATATAATAACATAATCAAAATAACAATGAATACATAACACAATGATTACCATTGGGAAACCTTTTTGGGAGAAAAACCCCATTCTCTAAAATCTGTACAATGTATTTTCAAATCAAGAAGATTACAATACACTTGCAATGCAAGTTCTTACAGGAGCACATCACCACAACTCAAACTCAGACTCAGACTTAGAGAGACTCATTCTAGCACCCAATCTTGTAAACAAAACTTGATGATTCAAACACCTCCCCAAGCCCTCCTTTTATAGTGGTTTACAACTTGGAAACCATTTGTGGTTTTACAAAACCATGGACTAAACAATCATGAGACATGTTACCCACTTGTCATTTTGTAACTCTAAGAATAACATTTTCGTCCATAATTTTTTCCTCTAGTTTAGACCCCCATAAAAGTCATATAATGAGTTTTTTATACTCCAAAAATAACCCTCCAATATTGTACTAGGGACTAGACACATTTTTAGAAATTCATACACCTTTTTCCAACTATAAACATGTAAGAAACTACCATAAAAAAATTCTAGAATTTTACAAAAATAAAAGCCTTACAAGCTTGAGATACAATTCTCAACACAGATGGCTCCAAAACTTCCATTTTGTAGGTGCCATGCAGTTATTATTTTAACCTTGGCTTGATAGATAGAAGACAACCACTATTTACATTAATAAGGTAATGATTATATATTTTCTTTTCAATCAAAGAATGAATTTAGTGTCAGTCTTTTCACCATAATAAAACAATTTGCAAACCATTGCTCTCGTCTGTCATAAGTTGGACTCTCTTTCAATGAGATTACATCCAGAATGATTTCATAAACAAGCCCATTTTATTTAGAAAAGATTGGCACCATCCAATGTAACTACCATTACTTGTATCATCTTATATATATAGGTCAAATTAGTGGTATCCATTTTAAATTATCTATAAGAAGATACTCATTCTCCCATTACCGACATCATATCACAAGTCATTCCTCAAAAAAATTATATCTATATGATAAGAGTGAAATGTACCAAGTTGTTTGATAAAGGAAAATCTATATAAGTGCTTATATTTTATCTATGTATGTATTGATAAAAAGAATCTGGTGATAATGGCTAATCGTTTAGTTGTTCTATTTGTAGAGTTGTTATCTGAATTTGCTCAAGCTTCGTAAAAATTCATTAAACATCATCATCTACTTATGCTAACTCAAAAAACAAAAAACAAAAATAAGAAACATTTTTCAACACTGTAATAATGGATTCAATTATTTAATCATACATTGTTTGTTTTTCAAAATTTTAGTTATAAAACTCATGGCTTAAATGTTAATCCATACAAAGATAGATTCTTCTAAGAATATGAACTGATTTTAGAAGTGAATCAAGGGGATCAAATGAACTAAAAATTATGCCTAATTAGTAATCCCACCTATTGTAACCCCTTGGAAGGGATTGCACTATGTAATCATGGTTTACATGGGAATACAAGTACATTCTATTTAATCCTATTCTAAATTAAATTGAACTTAGGGTTGTATTTTTTTATTAAGAGCAGTGATGTCCAAAATTATATCTACAACTTCTAGAAGCTTAGTTTTAGAGCTAGGAGAAATTCATTTCAAGTAAAACACCCAAATACAAAATTTGGGTATCTAGGGATGCATCTTTGAAGTAACATCACATTTATTAGTTAGATTTTCCTTTCCTTTTGTAACCAAAGATAAATCAGTAAGGATTTTGAAGTTCAACTTGCAGATGTCATCTACTGATGCTAGGATAATCAAGAAGTATATCAAAACTACATTGCCTACAAAAAAACTACACAGAGCACATAGAGAAAAGATGAATGCATTGTAATAGGCATGCAAAACCCTAGATGTACACCTAATTTTGAAAATATATGTTTTAGGTCATTCAAAAGAATTCCCTAGCCATTGCAAAGTTTTGAATAAAATTCAAGTTTGAGCATGGTTTCAAAGACAAACCATACCTGCATATTCCTCTAAGCTTTGGAAAATAATTTTTTAGATTCGCAAGGAACCCTCAATTTTCTAGTGATGGAAAAGAATGTTTGATGCACAATAAGCCCTAAAATGAACATGTTTTAAGAAAATATATTTCTTTACTTAAAAATACTAATATGAAGAAAAGGCAGATTGCTTATTATTATTTAGCCATACGTGAAGGGTCATCTTTTTTTAGTTGTTATTTTTCAATGGACTAATTTATAAAAATTTATGGTAGTTTTATGGGTTTACTTTTCTTTCCATTAAAACTAAGAAGATAAGATAAACCTCAAATTTAACTCAGATGAGGTTATAATAAGGAAGCCACTAGAAAATATAAACCTTGTTTGAAGCTTCCATTATAAATTTGTCATTTAGTTGTAGAGTTATTAGAAGCTTGAGAGTGGTTCCTTGTTTACAAACAATGTTCCATGTTCTACAAATAAAAATAAAATCATAATAGTAACAATGAATTCACTTGTCAAATTGTACATTATTTAATTCTTAAATTTGAGCTGAGAAGACTCATGGCTTAAATGCTAGAACTAATCCTAGTTATGTTCAAGTATTTTTATCTAAATGTAAAATTAATGGAAAGTATGTACATTATAATCAACCTAAAGTTTCTTCATCAAAGTGGTAGCTAATGAATATAGGAACTTTGATGTTAAAATGCTTTGGAAATGACATTCAAGTAGAAGATGGCCTCACCAAATGGCCTTGCATATTTGCCATAAATTCTTATCTAAATTTTTCTTCTTAAAATTGGGTTGTGTTATGTATCTACAATACAATTTGGAAAAAATAGTTAGTAACAATGATAGGGTATTATAAGTAGAGTATATTTTGAATATTGTTACCAAAGCAAGTAAGCTAGGCAAAGAGTGAGAGATGTTGAAGCTGTGCTACTTTTTTTTTCTTGATCACTATGTATGTGTTGTTTTCCATCTTTTAATATATTTAAAAGAAGAAGAACTCTATTTGAAGGCCTTCAATGGATTTGACTCTTTTTATTTCTCAAAATTTTATTCCTTGCCCTTCATTTCTTCCAATGTGTGTTATAGTTTTATTTAGTGCAAGTCTTTGCGATTTAGGTATTGTTGTTGACTTTCTTGGAGGATGTAAATGTACTACCACTATTTGTCATTTCTATGTCTTCCATATGATATTCTCAATGCATGTCATTTAAGAGGTGTTGAGAAGTTGTTTTTCACAATGAAAATGACATAAATCCTTATGAATATCTCTCTTGAAAAGTTGATCAAGTGTAACCAACTCCAAGGTTCTAGATGGTTGTTTTCAATCCATTAGGTAGTTCAATTGAAGATAAATGTGAATGTTCACAAGAAGGCCTTTGCCAACATCTATAAATCTGCTAAATTAAAGAAATGTGACCACAAACCAATATATCATTTTGTATTTTCCAATTTTATGATGGATGCAAGTTCTAACAATACAACTATATGAAACCCTATTCTAATCATGCATTCAAAAAACATTATAGAGATAGGGTAATAAGAAGTTAAAGCAAATTTTTGTAAATGAAATTCCTAATGGACATAAGTCATAGAAACAATGCATTTGCAAATTAAAATTTCAAAATGATCAAGTGAGAAACCAATGAAATTAGGAGCAATATGTCCTCAATTCCACAAATGCAATCATGAAAGGGAACTAGTGGAAACAAGAGGATATTTCACAATTCATCTAATCATGCAACCACAAAAAGTGTGCACACATGAGAAAAATTGCTATGCAAGAACTTGAAGGTGACCCTTTCTCCAATTCATCACAATAGAGGATTTCATTAGCAAATATGAAAAACACTAGAACTAATTAGTCACACAATCACTAACATACAATAAAAACATTGGCTCCATTGCTATTCATGAACATAAAATTCATAAAGGAAACACATATTCCAACAAGAAACATTACACAAAATGAGAGCACCAATAACATATTTTATTGCATCAAAATATCAGCGTTGAATACATATTACATGTCCTCTTTTATAATAAACCCTATTCTTTATGAAATTTTCAGATCTAGGACATTTTCTTTGTACAAAGCATGCTAAAATCACTCATTTAAAATAAATTATCTATAAACAGACTCCTAATTGGGTGCTAAGTATATAACCACTCTTTATTTTATCAATTACATGGTACATGGACTCTTACATGAATTCAAAACTAGAAAAGAACAAGGAGATAAGAAGAAAGAAGACTTTGAATGATCTGGGAGTCTCTCAAAACTCTAAAATTGCAAACTTAATATTTTGTGTGTCTATCAGTTAAACTACTGCCAAAATACATTTTTTGTGCATGAAACACTAAAAAAAAAAATCAATTGTTAATTGTTGGTGCCACCATAATTGATCTAAAGAATTGGCACACTTGCACACCTGAACACCTTAAGGTATTACCAGGACAAAACTGGCAAGGATTTTTGAAGTCTCAAAATTTTAGTTTCCAGCATTTTTGTCTTCTTGACGTTCTACCAAAATGATACTTGGATGTGCTACCTTGAACTTCTTGATGGTGCTAACAATCTCCCAAGAATTTGGTAAGTTGATGGCTTGATATTTGTCTCACTTATATGTGAAAATCTTGGACCTCCTACCTTCAACATAATCCTCTATTTTGGAGTCCAATTCCTTTAATGTCTCCTAAGCTTTTCATATGCATCACATATCATCCTCAGAGGACACTGCTTCAAAATTTTCCCTAAGTTTTTGCACTTCTACTTCCATTGAGCATAGATGAGTCTTGGAGTCATTATTAAAAATCTCTAGACTAGCTATGCTATAATACTTATCTACTTCCAAAATTTTGGCATGACTCCTTGCTTGCATGTCTTGGAAGTCTTCATAGAAGGCCAACATGATTGTGTTCCCCGATTGAATCTTCTTAATACATTCGTTAATCTTATCTAGATCTTGTCCCATCTATAAATTTAGTAGCATCCAATATCTTTTAACTTTTATTGTTTGCAATGCCTCTAGGTCATTCATCCAGGTGGACACTTCGTCCATCAACACAAACTCCTAGTTAACCACTATTGCTATGCTCTCTATATTCTTTTGTATGCTATGTAATAAATGCATATTTTCCTCTACAATATCTAATCCCTTATCTTCAAAACTATGGCATCATCTCTTGCACACATCCAAAAATAAATCACTAGGTTTTGAGGTTAGAGATCACTTTTTGAGGGTGGTCCTTAGAACTATCTCTAGGTGATCTAGGTCAATGGGAGCTACCACCTCTTGCACAAATCTCTAGAAGAAATCATCTCATCTTCTCAATATTTCAATCTTCTCTTATTTATTGTTGAATTGTCAGAACACTTGCTTCAATCCCAAGGTTGTCAATTCTTTAGTGGTATACTTGGGTGGTTTCCCCAATACAGCTTCCTAAAAAGTTCTGAGGTGTAATAGCCTTTGGATCAGCATGGAGTAGATGAATAGCTATGTGCATTACCATGTCATCCTTCCTATTCTTAGAAATGAAGGCTATTCGACATGAATCTCCTAAGGGAGACACTATTGTTTGCATGACCTACATAAAAATTGAAAAATCCTCCTTTGATATTTGCATGTACCTCCTCTTCTAAGTCTCTACTACATGTATCAACCATGTTAGGGTTATGCCCATTGAAAACATATCTTGGCTAGACAAAGACACTCTTGTGACTACCGATCCCTTCCCCTTGTCTATGTTCTTCGAAGTTTCCTTTTCCCTAGACTGTTCCACACTAGATGTAACCATTATTTTTGTAGGAATGAAGGATGATGGTTGTACTATTAAGAGATTTTTTTCTCTATTGTGACCAACAAGCCTTCTTGTGGAGCTTTCTTTGTATAGGCTATATGTGTCTCTCTCTGTGTAATATTTTGGGTCTACTCTTTTAACACTGGAGGGAGCACCTACACAAATTCCTATTCTAGCATAGGCAAAGGAAGTGTTTTTGATATTATAGGAGGTAGAGGATGTATACAAAATGGACCTTGTGGGAGATTAGGTATAGTGTTCTAATCCTCACGTATTGGCTCCTAACGCAGTGCATCCCTTATCCTCTTTTCCTCTAGGTGTGTCACAATAGGCATCTAATTGAAATCAAAACAAGTGAAACATATCTTGACCCACTCCCTAATGTTGACTTATTCCATCCCTGCTATTCTTGATTTGTAATATCTTTGATTTCGATGGGATGATCTTTATTAGCTGAGGGTCAGCCTATGTTGACTATGTCCTCTTATTAAGAGTGAGGGTATCAATCTAATCCTAATATTTCTCTTCTTCCTCATCTTTTGGATGGTTTGAGGGATTTGAGGTGAAACAATAGTTTTCTTCTTTAAGTTCCTCCTTTTCACCCCTACGACCATCATTTTTATTTTTCTCCACTTTGGAATCGATGGGGATGCTTTAGTTTGAGCTAAAGGTTCCTCTGCAAGTTCTTTTTTAGTCTCAATGGACTCCCTCTTCTTCTACCCCTTGACCTTATTATCCTTTTAAATGTATGCTACATCTTTGGCATGCCTGTATCCCAATAGCTAGGAATGGAAACTATGGTCCCTTTTCCTTTCTTTGGCCTAGCAGGTGCCTATAGATTTGCAACATTTGGGACAAAACCCAATCAGAAAGTTCGCTTAACCCATTCTTTCATCATCTTAATGACATGCCTAGCCTAATGCAAGATATTATCATTCTCTTCTCTTCCCACCTTTCCATTCATAATAAGACAATCAAAGATCTTGTCTCTATTGTAGAGGAGTTCCAAGATATTCAAGCTATCCTTGTTCCTTACCTTAAGAGGCATGTGCAAGTTGAGTACCTTCTCTGCTAGTCATCAATGGTATCATCTGCCATTAAATCATTTCCTATAATCTACTAGATCATCTTAATGTTGTCAAAGTAAGGGTGGGGTACCAAATAATCCTCTAATGGATACTTTTCCTATTTTAATTTACCTCATAGGCCCTATGGTGATTGGTAACACCCATGTCTTCCTATGAAACTTTCAAAGTCTTTCATATGTCAAGGACAATTTACTTAGAATCACCAAAAGCACAAGCCTATCTAAATGATAGTGAGGAAGCTTCTTAGGGCATAGGAGAGTTCCAACCACCTAGATGTATGTGAATGTGTTGAACTATATAAAATATCCACCCACTTGCATTACTCTTACCACAACTTCTACTCATAGCCTCTTTACATAATCCCCTTTAATGAACCAGATTATGACAAAGATAAAGGTATCATTTACCAATATATATTCTAGGCTCTTGACTTGAAGTTTCTTCTATACCAACTATGGGAACAATAATATGGTCATGCATTCAATTTTTGTAGACTACCTCTTTTCACCAGAAACCAGTCGTTTGTTGCCCTAGTGGCTATCAAGTAGATCACATATGAGATCATGTAGAACCATAGATTAGTCTAGATTGAGGTGAGATGCTCATTCAAGGAACCACTGATGATGATGCCCTAGTCAATTTTAAGGTCCCTCTTCTTGATGGTCTTTATGAAGTGTACCATCCAAGTCTTCAAGTGACTTGTCATAAGAAATTCCATTACTCTGCTCAACAAAATGATGATATAACCATTTTCATGGATCATATACCCTCGAGTCATGCCTACCTTTCTCATTCTCCTATTTCTTGGGATCCTAGCGGTCAAATATTTTTCTTCTACCAAGTATTTCATTGCCTGTTCATTTTCCCTATACCACTTGTCTATTGTGTCATAGGTAATCTTATGATACTAATTGACAATGGGTAGGTGGAAGATATTTTCAATACTATCTAAGCGAGTGTCCACTTGAAAATTTCTCTAGTAATGCTCTTGACTTCTTTCTCCTCTAGGATGTAGTGTTGAGATAATGCCATGATTAACTCAGAAGAGTGCACTAGCATTGGATGAGATGTTGCATTAAAAAAAAATTCTCAAAATAAGAGAGGAAATCATATCTAATCTCTCATGTGGCTTGTTGCATAGTTCAAGGAATGCATTCCAATCTACATGCCCTAGTTATATATTTTGAATCTAAGAGTGTGAATCTATGAACCTCAACTTCTTAGGAATGCCATGTAACTTGAATGTCAGTGGCTTGAGAGTACTCTTAGTAGTTAAAGATGATGAGGATTTCATTATGACATTTTCAGAAGACAAGCATTAGTATATTTTTGTTAGGAGGTCAAAGTGATGGTTAACGACTAGACCTAACCGATGAAAAATTGATGAATTAGGTGGAAAAATGATGAAAAAGTAAACACCATGCATTAGTGCACCTGAACAAGGTACACTTAGTGCATTAGAAGGAAACAATTGGGGCTAAGTACTAGGTCTACACACTTAGCACAATTGCACACCTTCATAGGTGTGTAACTATGCAACATCAATTGTGTACTATTTTAGCATTTTCACATGGTATTGAGTCAAGGTGGTGCACATTTAGCACACATGCATTCTTATGCAGGTGCTCATGGTGAGAGGGTGTGCTGACTTGGTACCTTGGTGTTTTTGGTGATGATTTATAGTCTTCAAAATTTGTATAGTTGTGAAGGTGCACTGGACTAGGGCTCTTAGAGAACAATGAGCTCACTACTAGGGGGTCCCATATTTATAGGCACAAACCTTAGGTTGGCACACCTTGTGCATTTCGTCAAGGTGCATATATGCAAAATGTGTGAAAGTGTGCACTTTGACTTATGTGGCAAGTCTTAGTGCTCGCACACCCTACATAGGTTTACAGGTGCACAATTAGGTTGATAAGGATACAATCTTCTCTTTGGTTGCTAGATTATGGGTGATGTTGATTGACCAAAACCATATACCATACCTACAATAGTCCCACTCTTTGAGGCACCTTAGAAAAGAAAAATTTCTAGAGAGAGAGTCTCTATGACACACAAAAAGAAAAAGGAAAAAAAAGGGTCCCCATTTTCAAGTTGACAATGGGGCATGTATTGTGAAGCCACAAAAAAATACCCTTATTGAAAGGAAGAAATGAAAAAGGCATTTCTTTATCAAAAAGAAATACTTATAGGTGCATCAAGCTTTGACTTGGTTCTCGATGTCACATGAGGTTATTTGATGACCTCAACTCAAAATTTAGACTTTGACCTTCACATTCAGTGTGTTCTTAGTGTCTTAATCACATTGACCTTCCCGAGTGCTAGTCACCATGAGTATTCAACAATTTCAAAATAGTTCATTGCTGATTGGTGAGAGTTTTATAAATTTCCCCATGAACAAACTTTCAATTGCTACATGACTAGATGCAACAATCCATTTAGAGGGCTCTTGATGAGACATCATTTTTGAATTTTACATGGCCAATCTTTCTTGACCATTCTTTTTTTATCGATGAGGTTCCTTTTATGATACTATTTCTCATTCCCTTTTTTTCTTTTTTCCCTTTACCACACTTAGATTGTACAATCAAGGTGAGGTGTTCTATCTTTCTTGGAATCTTTATCATTTTGATGTCTCATGTGTTCTTCTTTTAGTAAACTTTTGAGAAACTAACACACAAACAAGTGATCTTGGTATGATCATAGGGAAACCCTTTTCTTGAACCAAAAAGCTTCAAATTTCCCTTTGCTACTGCCTACCTAAACTAAAAGCAACTCGGTCAGTCGTGTCTTTATATGAGTTATAGTGTTGAGAGTGATCGACCTTAGATCTAAGTTAGGAGCTGAGAATCTCATGTTGCCTAAATGTGATACTAGTATTTAGTCATCACAAGAAGCACATTTATTCAAATTATTTAACAAAGAAATAATTCATCCAAGAATTGAGGTTAGTTAGGGTGGTTCACTTAACTAGTGATTCTTTGGATACACACTAACTCCTGACTTGGACTAAAACAAACAAAAATACAATAGAAAACATTAAAAAATGACTAATTTTGTTTTTGCATAACTCAAACCTTGAAATAATGTTTGAGGATTTGGTCATTCATGGGAAACAAAGTCCATTCCCCTTCAAGTATGTACAACCTAAAAGTATTATCCCCTATAATTTTGGTAATCTATTAGGGGCTGACTCATAAGCACTAGAAATTGGTGTGACTTCCTAGTTTCTCCTTTTCCTTATCCCACGTGAGGATGAGGTGAGAGATTCTAAAAACCTTTATTGTGGCCCCTTTGTTGAGCTAATGCTTGAAAATAGAAACCTTTATTGTGGCCCTTTTGTTGAGCTAATGCTTGAAAATAGTTTGGTGATTCAACTTGTGTTCTAGTGCACTTGTTCTTTTCTCATCCAATTCTAAGAGATTCATCAATCTATCTTGGACCTTATTAAAAATTTCAACATATCTCCTCATGAATTTTAGCACTAGAATTTTAAGATTGAGGGGAAAGACAGGCTCTTGTCCATAGACCAATATATAGGGAGATGTGCCCAAGGATTTCTTGACTCTAACCCTATTAGTCCATAAGGCATATGTCATCTACACGTGCTAATCTCTTGGATTCTCTATAAGTATTCATTTTATGATAGTTATCAGATTCTTATTTATGGAGTTAGCAACTCCATTCCCTTATGGGTATTTATTGGATGAGAACTTGATTATCACCTGATTCTCCAAGGCCCATTGAGTAAGGAAAATTTATGCAAAGGAGGACCCATTATCACATACCAAAAAGAAGGGCATCCCAAACTTGGTCATGATGTGTTCTTCTAGAAATTTGGTGACCACATGTGCGATACAATTCTAAAATGTATTAGCTTTAGTCCACCTTGTGAAATAGTCAATGAATATCAATAAGAACACATGCTAGGTATAAGATGGCATGCTTGCAAGCCTAATGAAATCCAATCCCCACTTGGTGAAAGGGTGTACCTTAAAAATTGGCTACAATGACATGGTTGGGTTTCTCTCTCTATTGGTACTAGTTTGAAAGACATGGCATGAGTGGAAATTTTTGTGAATATCCTTGAAAAGGGTAGGCTAGTAATAACCCAACCTCAATATCTAATGAGTTGTAGATTTTTTTGACCCATGTCTGATTCCATATTAATCATAATATTGCTCCAGCACTTTCTTTGCTTTTTAAAGGTTTAAGAATTTCAAATATATTTCATTGTAATTTTTCTTGTAGAGTTTTCCATCTTGAAGCATATAGGACATACTCACATTTCATCTTCAAATGTCTATACTATGAACTGTTCATTCCTTGGGGAGATTAGTTTTATAGGAGCTAGTACACAATATCTTGATACTAGACATCCAATATGATCCCCTCACTCATATATACATAGGATACTATGCCCTTCTCATTGTTTTCCATAATCTTGGTTAACCCTTGTCATCATACTAATTTAATAGGTTGGATTTCCAAATCAAATTCTTGTAAGTTAGCCACCCATTTCCCTCTCTTTTCACCTAGCTTGTTCTATATCAATAATGGCTTGACTATAGCATTAAGTATGATGGCATATACCTTGCTTCATAGTATATAATGGTGGAACTTCTTGATCAATTTTACTAGGATGAATGATTATTTATCCAAATAAGGATAATTCAATTCTGCATTTTTTAGAAGGAAACTCATGAATGTAATAGGTCTCTCTTCTTTACCCTCCTTTTGCATGAGGACAATGCACATGAATGTTCAAAGGAAAATGAGTAGAACTTAAAGGGTAGTTGATAATCTATACTCACAAGTACTAGGATAGGAGAAATAGCCACCTTGATATCTTCAAAATATTTCTTGACTTTGGGATTCCACTTGAACTTTCCCCCTTTCTTTAGAAAATCATGGAGAGGGCATACTATTTTAGCAAAGCTACCGATGAATTTCTGCACAAAGTTAATCTTCCTCAAGAAAGACTTTAGATATTTATAGCTATTAGGTGATATAACAATTTGAGTATCACCTCTACTTGTTGTAGGTCACTTGAAATACTAGCTTTAGAAATCATGTGACTTGGGAGCTTGCCCTTCATAACCCCAAATGAACACTTCTTAAGATTGAGGGATATGCTAAACTTTCTGTATTGATTAAGCACTTGTGTCAAATCTACAATGTGATTGGTCCTGTTCTTTGAGAAAATTGTAAGGTCATCCATGTAAATGACAGTGCACTTGTTTACCAATCCTTCAAAAGCTTTATCCATGTATCATTGAAATGTGGCCCTAACGTTGATTAGTTTGAAAGGCATTTTCCTATATGTGAACATTTTACACTTTGAGGTGAATTTTGTCTTCAATCTGTCCTCCTCATCCACCATTACCTAATTATATCCTAAGTACCCAGCTAGAATTGACATCACCTTGGATCCATTCACAATTTTTAGTACTTCATTGAATGATGAAAATAGGTAGTTATCCTTTTGAGATGCTCGATTTAGGTTGCTAAATTCAACACAATGTCGAACCTCTTTTCTCTTCTTTCTCATAGATACTAAATTAGAGACCCAAGTAGAGTGCCAATCATGGAAAATGATCTTGACACCCAATAGTTTTTGAACCTCTTTCATTATCAATAGTTCAATGATCAGGTTCACGGGTCTTTACCTTTGATGAAAAGGTTTGGGACTGTGCTTCAGAAGAATATTGTGTGTAATGATGTTAGGATCATAAGTCTTGATATCTTCATAGCTCCATGCAATAACATCCATAAATTCTATACGAGGTAGAACATTTCATGTCTTTCCTAGGCGCTACATGATTTTCTAGTCTTGACCATCTTGGGGTCATCCTCTATATCCAAGTTGTAATAATCACACTTGTCACTTCCTTTCTCTATAGATGTTCTCTTATGGTGTATTGATTCATCTTGATTGAAGATTTATTCTAACTTTACCATTCCCTTGGGATAGTATTTGTTTTTAGATTTATGACACTGTCCTAATCTTCTTCTTCTTCTTCATCATCTAACATCCCTCGGGCTTGTCATCAATTATTTTTCCTTCGAATAAACATTGCACACGATGAACTCCTAAATATGTTGATCATCTTGAAAGACTTGAAAATTGGTAATATTATCTAGGATGGATGGAGCAGACATGAGTTCAACAAAGAACCTTTTGAGTTTTGTCTTCTCAACAGGTTGCAATGTGCTAACCAAGATAGCAAGAATGTTGACAACCACATTCCTTCTTCTAGGGATAGATTTGACTTTTTGTACCTCAAAGTCATCCATCAAGTTCTAAACTCTTGTACAATAGGTCATCAACCTTTTTTCATTGTAAGAGTAAATTGCCTTGACTTGTTGAATCACTAGCCAACAATCTCCTTTCACCACAAGGGCCTTGACATTACTCTCAACTACAAACAATAGTCTATGCATGAGGGCCTCATATTCTACCACATTTTTGGTATATATAAATCACATGCAATAAGTGACATAGATATATTTGCCTCTAGGATAAATATTAGCTCAAGTCTAGCTCCAACCCCTTGTTTGCACTTGGAACCATCAAACCTAAGAGTCTAGAACCCATGTTCTCTAGGTTCCTTAGACTTATGTTTATTTGTTCTAACTTTTTCTTTTACTTGATCTTCGAAATAGACTCTTTTGGACTTACTATATCTTCCATTGAGTTGGCTTTGGGATATTTTTTATAATTGCTTCAAATATATGGATGGCATGTTCATGTTGCATATCCTATATTTCTTCAATCAACTCTATGATGTAAGAAGCCTTAGGTTTAGGGTGGATGGCCATTGAATCCTAGCCTTTTCTTTTCACAAAGCATCACCTTTTACCGATTGTGACTATTCCTTCGAGAGGAGAGAATAAGTCTCTTCCATATGAGGATGTATCACTATATTATGACTCATTATCTTCTTTAAGGATACCATCTTTCATGTTAGGCTCATCTTGGTGAACCATGTTATGCTTATTACCTTCAAAAGTAGATTCCAAAGATTTCCAATTTTCACTAAATAATCCAAAAGATTTAACCTGACTATACTCATTTTTAGCAAGCGCTGACAAATGTGCTTCTCTGGAAAGCATATTACACATGAAAAAATCTATTTTATCTTCACTACATTCCTCAAGCTTACTTTTTTCAATAATAGTCATTCCGTTCTTTTTGATCAACCAATATCCTAGACCCATGCATAATAGATGCATCTTCATCATATGTTTCTAGATGTCATAGTTAACTCCATCAAAATTAGGAGTTTCATTTTTGAAATGACCTACCATTGATCCCCTTAAGCTATTAAAATTTTCATTCAAGTACTTGATGCTATGATACCAATTGTTAGAAAGTAAGGTCCACCAAGATAACTGAGAGGGCGAGAGGGGGGTTGGGAGGTGAATCAATTATATGAACAATACAAATTTTTTCAACCTTATTAAATCTCAAACATTTTATTAATATTGAAACAACAACTATAAGAAGATACACATACAGAATAACACTAGATATGTTAAATATGGTAAACCCTAGTGGGGATGTTATCCACAAAATTATGTACTAATATATAAGTTCCTGGTAAAGGGATGGACTCTATTAGGAGCTATTAGTTTGTCGTGACTGATCAGGGAAGTATTGTACATGCTTCATAAATTGTTTGGGGTTTGGGTCATTGGCCTGAAATTTGTTTTTTGGGATACTATTCACCAATTGGCTATTGCTTATATTCACCAATTTATGGCTAACATGTTGTAAATAGTTTTAACCCTAAATCAACAAAAATACTTGTATAAAAGGGCTTAGGGTTAGGGATTGTTTCATAAGGTGTGATGTAAAAATTGGTTCTTGTGGTGGTATTGAGTTGTAAGGGATTATAGATTGTAATCAGGCTATAATTACTAGATAGCAATAATATTAGACTTGCTATTTGGTTGATGTAGCCCAGGGATTGGGTAAATCAAGGGAAAGACCACCAAGCTCACTACCCACTTGGCCTCTATATTGTTCCTTTCATAACAATAGAAATGCAACTGATCTCAACAACTTATACTCTTGCTCTATCCTCTTACTGTGTCTCTTTCGCATCAAATACTTCTAAAATCTCAATACCAGATCCAAAAACATGCATCACAATAATCTCTTTGATTTCTTACTCGCATGTACTAATTCACTTCATAAATATACTTGATACAAAAATTCCACATTACAACCAAGGAAAAAAAAATTCCTTTATACCAAGTCCTAAAAAGCAATTTATTGAGTCAGTCTTGAGTCTTTTCCAATTGTAACTACAATAGGACCTCATTAAGATAAACAATCCGTGCCTCATTACATCCTTTCACAATTACATCACATTGTCAGCTCATAGTTTTTACAAATATTTCACATGTACAACCTTAAACTTCATGTACTTACTGACATCATCATTAGGATGACATCTACCTTTTTCTAACTTCACTCATCTAGATTCTATCATTGTTAGGAGATATAATCCAATCATCAAAAACCACTTCTTAGGAACTTTTTATGCAAACTATCTTCTACAAATCTTAAATAATTATCACTAGTCTTCAACTTCTAGCATGCACACTTAACCACTAAATTGAGATACAGTGTAGAGCATGTACCCAACTACGCTTGACCTCATCATCAATCCTCGATCTTTACTATCTCAATCTCTATCTACTACTCTACTTATCTTCTTAGTATGTTGACATCAATGAAAGACATAGTCATGAATGAAACACACAATCATGTTATCAATCTCTCCAATACTCCAATAGTGCTAGGATACTACCCCATAGGAATATCATCACCATTCATGCTAAAAAATTCTACTATTGGCCTTAACCTCCTCCTTCTAATGATATTCATTTTGACCTCCATAAGACCATCTGCTAGATCTTCCACCATGACCTCTACCACTATCCTTGTTATCAAAGTTCTCATTTAGTTTTTCCTTAACTCTTATAGAAAAATGGCATGCCTCTTTAATATTATTCATTTAAACTAGGTGTAATTCCTCCTAAATTCTTAGGCTTAACCCATTAAGATAACAAACACCTTTATCCTTTTCGGTTTCTCCATGGCTTATTCTGATGAGAACCTAGTAGAACTCTTTTGTATTCACTTGAATATATCTTGTCACCTACTTAAACCCTTGTATTTTATTTAGAAGATCAAGCCCATAATCAATGGGAATGAGTTGTCACTATAATTTAGCTATCATTTGATCCCATTTTGTGATCATATCTTTCCCTCTTCTATTTTGCTCCAATTGAATCTCCTACCAATAGATCTTCACATGATCCTTCAGTTTGGCCTTCATAAACTTGACCCTATTAGGATCCTTGATATCTTTGTACTCAAAATATTCTCCTAATTAATTGATCCAATTGATCAATTCCTTCAGGTTAAGATTTCACAAAAATGTGGGGACTTCAAAATTAAGTTTTTTTCCACTCTTAGAAATGGTCCTAAAAATCCTTTTCTTCTAGGTTTAGAAATGCCCCTTATTCAAAATTTTCTTCTTCTTCTTCTTCTTCTTCTTCTACATCCTCACTTTCATATCTTATGACAAGATTTATTCCTCTACACATTTTTTCTTCCAACTACATTTGTCTCTAGAGGATTCTAAAACCCTTAGGTGTAACACCTCCTACTATTCTGCCACATTCTTTTTCTGGAAGCATTTTTGTGTTTCCATTGAAACCCTAGTAAAAACTACCTCACAATCATCGATCTGTCTACACACACATCCCAAACTATGGTCCAGGTGCAAACTACATCATAGCCAACAATCTTTCTACAAACTCAAGAAAACTTGTCTTTGATAGTACTTGATGAAGGGTGTTCTCATTAATACTACAAATACATAGCAAAAATAAAGAAACAACAACAATTTGTGGGAACAAAATATGGATTCCTATTATCGATGAAAATGAAAAATTATAGAATTTTGAAATATAAATTCCTTATAATAATTTTTAGGATAGAGTTGTGAACAACTACTTAGAGTTGTCCTAGACAATCTATGAATTTTCCTTATATAGGCAATTTTACACTAGTTGAAAAATCTCTAGACATCAGACCCTAACCCGTGAGGCTAACCAACCCCAAAATTATATATAGAGTTGGCTCAAATCAATTATGAGATTTATTTTGGAAATTTTGGTTGGCCTAATTTTGAAAAGCCATAACTATCAAACCATTGATTTGATTGACTGTTATAACTCCATTTTGGAATCCTCATCTTTCGATCTTTAGGGCCTAACTAGATCAAGCCCTTGTCGACCTCATTTTAGATCCTCTTCAAAAATGAGCTTTATTTTTTCATACCAAATTTTGGCACCAAAAATTTGTCAAATCTTCATGAATGCTCATGATATGAAATTGACCCTCAATTGGCAAGCTAGTATATCCAAGATGAACCTCCAGCTCTAAAATTAGGTTCCAAGCTTATATGATTGACTCACAAAGTAGAAAGCCTCCACAAACAACAACTCTACACTGAGACAACCCTTTTTCACTAGGAAATATTTTTGGGTGATGCAAGATTTTTTTTACACCTAGGATGCTCCTGCATCAAGGTTTGACTATTTTGTGTCAATTAAATTCAATGTAAAAAAATAAGAGTTGGGGTCCCTAGTTGGTGTATCATGGTTGTAAAGTTAAACTAACATTTATTATAATTAGTGTTTGCTCCACATAATGAAGGTCCAATTTTCATTACTTGATTGGCCAATTTGGCATCAAATACATTTTCTAGTGTTTATCAAAGGTATTGTAGAGTCTTTGGCATGTTGACATGTATACTTGCTTTCATAAAAAAATATTGTTGTTTGTTGGTTGCAATGTCTCATAAAGATACTGTAAAGAATCTAGTGAAATCTTACATGCCTACAATACTTGTTGTCATGTTACCTCATCAAATGCAAATTATATTCATGAATTTGAACCTCTTTACTTCTTCATTGGAGTGGAAGTTTTCTTCCATTCAAGAAAATCTTGGGAAAGGCCATGTTTAACAAGCCCTCAATTTGGTATTCATTTATTGGGGAGTTTTGTATTTTCAAGAATGACACAATGTTGAGATCTTTTTATTGCAAGGAGAAAATTCTTTATTAATTTATAGCTTGTGTTGTTTATTTGGTAGTTTAGGAATGAAGATTATGCACTTTAGGACTGATTTTCATCGTTAAAGTTGATGTTAGGTTCAATTAAATTTGACGTGTCTTTGGTTTCTATTCATAAGCTAGTGAGCATGTTTCAATATTAGTGGTTAGTTCCAGCAATAGATTGATTGCATCAATGTTGATAGAAACATCTTTGTAGTATTTGTTCCTTTGTATCTTATATTTTAGTGGGTTAACTATATTGTGCTTGTTAGCATGACAATCATGTCCCCCCTATTTACCCCCCTTTCCTTTTCACCTCCCATTTCCCCTACCTACCTAGTACCCCCCCCCCCGCTCCCCCTTCGACCACTTTTCACATGTTGAAGTTGAGATAAAGCATTTGTGGGTAGAGATGGATAAACTAAAGAGAAATGCATTAGAACTTGAACTTCATTTCAAACACTGGTGGATTTTGTTCTCAAAGTGATGCATGTGATGAGGACCGCCTTTTAGTTGTTACATCATAAGAAGGTAGAGGGTAAGTTAGAGGTGGAGGGTGAAAATTTCCAAAATCTCTATAGGTTCCTTGCTAATGATTGGATGGATGTGCTGCTGTAAAAACCACCTCCCAAAGAGGAGAAGGAGAAATGGAAGTTTGACTTCATTTTATGCTTAAGTTGAAGTCCTACATGGTTGTTATTTGGGTTATGAAACCTTCTATTACCAAGGACATCTATACTACTAGCTTAGTTGGTTAGAGTTTGATTACTATCTACTATAAGTGGTTAGATAGTTAGTTATTGAACTCGTGCACTATTATATTTTTTATTTTAAACATGGGTGGCTAGTGTGTTGTTTATTGGTCTATGGGTTGTTCCTTAGCTAATAGTGATTATTTTACTTTGTTAGCTCTATGGTTCATTCACCCAATTTTGTTTTCTTTTAATTTCAAAAATAATTATGATTGTTCCCCTCAATGTTGGTTCTTTGTATAATGACAACCTATAGATCTTGTAATCTTGAATATAAGATTTAGGCAATGCTAGGAGTGTATCAGGGAAATAATGTGACCACTATATTTATATCACCTTCCTCTTGCATGGGTGACTTGTAAAAGTGGAGTTACTCTAGAAATGAGCATCTCCTAGATACCCTAGTGAGATTTTGAGGACAATAGGTTATATTTATGGGTTTTAGTTGTTTGCTAGTATAAATCAATGTATTCCTTTTTCAACAAAATATCTATTATAGATGGTTTGTGGTAAAAAAAAAGAATCAAGTGGACAATACATTTTAGCTTTCTCTACATATATTGTATGTTTGATGTATGATACTACACCAATGTTCTCTTTGAATTGTTTTATTGATTTTGTAAATTCTGCTATGAAAATATCAACATGTTTATGGCTAGGTAATTGTCAGTTGTGTGGGCTAATTGAGTTGGCTTACTAGCTAGATAATAGTGGGTCTTCTAGGATCATAGGTTTGCTATTTTCTTGGATGTTTGGGGTGAATTCCATTGGTTTAATTTTTTTGAATTCTTTAGTTCAATGTATATTGAGCTCTTCCATTGTATGGGAAATTTTTTTTGTTAAACTGATTAGTTTTTGTTGCTACAAATTATTAGTTATTTTTATGGCATATTAATATCAATTATTTCTACCATTATTTATATGTTTTCTTTCATGGTTTGGTTTCTCTATATTAACCTTTGGATACAATGCTGACCAAAGATCTCCTTTTTGGGCTGAGTGTAATAAAGTCGATTATTTTGCCTCTAATCCATACATATTTTTTAATTTAAAAGTAGAACAATTGATTGTTTAGCATCATGTAGAAGATTTTACAAATATTTTTTATAGAATAAAATAACAAAGGCCTAATAGTAACAAAGATCAATAACACACATCTCATTTATTAAGCAATTAACACTGCTTTACTATTAATTTAATATAAAATTATCTAAGTTAATAGTAATAGAAATCAATAGCACCAATTAGGATTCAACATAAAAATTTTGTAGTATTTATTTAAAATTTCCAAATTTATTTTCTATTCAATAATTATTTGAAGTCATAAAACACAAATATTTTCCAAAAATTCTATTGTGTGACCAAGGGAGGCCATTTACACTTCACCGTGTGGAGGGCAAGATACAAAAAACAAAATTCCAACTGTAGAGATGAATGTATTTGATTTCCACATAGAGAGGCTTGAAAATGTTTTCCTTGTTAAATTATGGTACCTACTTTTATGAACCTTGTACTATTTAAACATGTTTACATGCAAGTTTGCAACTAAATAAAAATCAGTTAAGAAATAATGATTAGTAAGAAAAATATAAAGATAATGAATATAAGATTCTTAGACTAACCTCCAATGTTACCCTTTAGGATTTGTGGCATGGTTTGACCACCTTGTGTGTTCTATAAGTCTAGTGAATTTATCAGTCATTAATAGGTCAATCTTTTAGTGAAATGACAACCAAACTCTAACAAGTGCCACATAGTGGCTTGTATTTGCCAGAAATTGTAATAGTTTAAGATAACAAATTTAATAGTTAGAAAATAGTAAGTTGAGGTAAGTTATAATAGTTTAAAAATAAAAATTTAATACGGAGCTATAATTATGTTAATTTAATATGATTTAATCAATTTTTTTTAAGATTTTAAAAAACTATCATCATACATATTTAAATATTTGAGAAATAATAATTTCTAAAAAAAATTATAATTAAAAAAATTATCATATAAGTGTAATGTTATAATTCATTTATTCTCTTTAAATTATTAAGATTAAAATTAATTATCATTCAAACTACATATATCAAATAATAGTTTCTAACATAAAATTATTTTTGAATTTATAATATGTAACTATTACAGCTAAAAAATTATTTGATAAGTTTTATGTGTTTCATATTTTATAAATTTTAGGTAGTGGTTCTTGAAAATCTGCTCCTATAAGACTCAAATAATATGAGCCAATCAAACTAAAGTAAAACATTTTTTCATTATTTTAGAAATTAAGATTTGACATATAAACATTAGGAAAAAATCAAAGGATTAACTTAATTATAAAAATACTTACATTTGATTGGTTGAAGTAGCAAGAAGTAATCACTCATTATGCACAAGTGATTGCAATAGTATGTGCCTCTGACAAATACAATAAGTAGTATCAGAGCTTTGCCATAGGTTCAAATTTACTTAGGTGACATCAAGAGGGAGATTGTAGGACTAATTGCCAATGTTCCCCTTCAAGATTCATGTCATGGATTAACCAAGTCTAGTGTTCTATAAGTCTAGTAGTTCTATTGAACATTAACAAGTTGATCTTTTTGTGCAATGACAACCACCACTCTAACAAGCACTTTTATGAACCTTGTACTATTTATTTAACATATTTACATGTGAGTTTGCAACTAAAAAATATCAGATCCAACATGATGATTAGTTAGAAAAATATAAAGATAATGATATAATGGTTCTAGTTTTAGTGAAATTAGAAATTACTAGTTCTCTACCAAATTCATGACCCTTTCCATATCTATTGGGAGCTGGAACTATTTCTCGAGGTGAAAGTTGCTTTATATATACCGTTAGTGGTTGCAAGTGTAAGTAGTTGATAGATATCATGTAACATACTACTTTTATACTTTTAATAAAATAAGTCATCTCAAGTTAACATGTGGAAGAGTCCAGCTCATTTGGCTTTTGTCTTTTAAAAATAATCAATATAATTAGTTGTATAATGATACCTGTTATTGTATTTTTGATTTTGAGACTTTTCTTATTGCTTTCTCATGAAGCTTCCTTTTTCAAAGGCTTAAGCTTGGGAACAAATGAATTCAAAAAATCTGAATATAAACTATCATCTATGTTAATTTATTATTGCATTAGCTTGCAACTTACATGCTCTAATGCAATTGATATTTTTTTAGATTACAACCAATCAAAGAGTTTACTTTGATGAATTAAGAAAATGATATCTAATAAATTATTGATAAGCATGGATGAAGAAAAATGCATGATTGAATAATGTATCACTAAATTATTATGCTTGTATTGTGTTTTTGGTTAACTCGCATGACACAAAAAAAATGTAGATGCAATAACATGCATTGAATTGCCTTTTCTTTTATTTGTGGTTAACTATGTTGGCCCACATTAAAATTAAAAATGTAATAACATGCATTGAATTTCTTTTGTTGTTGATTAGATTCTATTGTATATCAATCTAACAATTGGGCTCTAAATCATATATTTAGAACCAAAATATGTGATTCATCATAAAATTTGATAAACCAACCAAATCATTTACCATTTTTCATAAATTTTTCTTCTTAGTTACTATATTTCACTTCAATCTATCATAACTCTATCCAAAAAAATTTCCAACTTGTTTGACCATACTATAGCTAGAGACATCTTTGAATCTCCCATACTGACTGTACCCAAAGATTATTTTTGCAACGTGACTGCAACACTGATTCCATATTGAGGTGATAAACTCTTCTTTTGAGGTGGAGGTTTACTATGAGGAAGAGGTTGAGGCCAATTCTTTAAGGGTTTTTTCCTTCTCAATTGTTGGTTAAAGGGGAGAATGAGAAATTTTATTCTATGGTGGGGTGGTTTTTCTCACTTATGTTAGAGTATGGTAGATTTTCTCTCTATTGTACAGGCTTTGGGACCCTCTTGTCTTCTATTGGAGTTTAAAGTTTGTATCAGAGTGCTAAATATTCTTGTGGACTTCCATAGTTTGTTATGTTTGTTTAGGTTACCATATAGAAAAACCCATGTTTTTCTTTGGGGAGATCCATTTCCCTATGGATATATAAGTTGTAAAGTAATTTTGTAAGGATTTGGCCTTTGTGCACTTATTCTTTGGTAATCCTTGTGGTTGTAGTTTTATTTTTGGAACTGGTGGCTGCTAGATTGTGTATCGATTTTTCTATGGTAGTGTTTCAACTAGTTTGGGTCTAGATTCCCTCCAAACTCTACTTGTATGGGGTTTTAGGTCACCTCAAAACATATTTTTACCTTGATAAAAAATATTGATTTACACCTTACATACACTTAGAGTAATGCTCTTGGTAAACTATCAACTGACAATACTCAAGTTGACTTAAATGACAACATAATAACTAATTGAGCATCAAATCTATACTATAATATTTCCTCATCACAATATGAATTAATTTGTGGCAACTTATCATGAAAGTACTATAAACTCATCATTTAATATGGGGTTTAAGGAAATGAGTCAATTATTTATTTATTTATTTGGGCGAGGGGGTGGGGTTAAGTGGTCAATAATTTTCTTAGGTTGACTTGTCAAGTATTTCTCAAGGTTATGTTGTTAGCCTACATAAGTCTTGTTATATTGTCATAGGGTAGGGTTTTCTAATGAGAATTAGATATCTTATTGCACCAGTATTGAGTTGCAAAGGATCATAGATTATAAAAGGTTGAAGTTAGTGGATAATAATATTAGACTCTTTTCTTGCTAGATGTAGCCCAAGATTGAGTGAACCATGTTAAATATGTGTTTCTTATGTTCTACTTCTATGTTCTTATCCTCTGCATTATTGCTTATATTTGCATGTAACTATTATATTTTTTTCCTTGTAAAACCTACAGTTTATGGTTTTAGGTCCTTGTAAAACTTGGTTTTTTGTGTTTTTTGCTTTACTCTAGGTTTCAGGTCTTTGTAAAACTTGGTAGAACTTAATGCTAATCTTATGCTTTTGTTAAAGGGTTTCAGGTCCCTTCAAAACCTATTTTTACCTTAATCTAAAAATATTATATTTGTGCCTTCTAATCATTTTATTTTTGTTTGGATCAATGTAATAATGGGGGAATGTTTGACTTTTACATAAATTAAGTTAGTTGTTACTTTTTGATTAAATAAAATGAATTATTTAGATATTTATGTGTGATAAGTTACATTTTCATACACACTTATTAATAGGAATAAAGGGATTTATAAAGCCACATGAATGCAATATAACAACATCCAATGCAAATATGATCAAATCAATAAATAAAACATTCAATAAGCTTTGCATTTTGTACAATTTTCACATATTGCAGATCAGATAGACATTACTCTACTCTATCAATATAATCTTTGAAGAGTACATGATATATAAATTATAGTCCTAGTACAATTTAGATAGTGCATTAGTTATATATACTAGTCAAAAGTTAAAAACTATTGATTGGGTAAACAACCATTTATTTTTACACAAAGATGATCAGCCATATGATTAAGTATAAGTATTGTGTCTCACAAATTATAAATGATTATGTTACAATTGAAATCTTACTATAAAAAATCATGCAATCCTTAAGAGATCTAATAAGGGGACATTACATATTATATCTTCCCTCTTCAAGTGTGTCTTCTTTGTGGATGTGTATTGTTCATCACATTGAACACCCTCATTGTTCTTGTTTCCAACTTGCTAAAATCTAAGGATGGTTTCCTGTCAAGGTTCAATAATGAGAGTTGAATCACCACATATGAAAAATAATTCATCATGTTCCTCTAGTCCCTCTTCATTCTCACTAGATTTTTATTGTTGGGCTTCCTATACACAACACAATTAACTTATTAAAATGACATAATAACACTAGTTAAGTAAATTCATGTCATATAATATAATAGAGATCTTAGCTCATATTCATCATGACTAGTGAATAATTATTCCTTTGATCTAACATGTATTATCAAAAATATTCATAACCATGTAGTAGAACACATTTTAAGTCCTACTTTGAAGCCTCATTTTGATTATGAGCCTACATAAATAAATCTAAGTAATTTTATAGGGTATAATGAGTCATAGGATACAACTAACTCACAATTTTCTCATGATTTATTTATTTATGAAATATAAAATACTAGAGATGAAAATATTCACTTACGAAACCACCATATTCTATTGTACCCTATAGATCCTAGTTAATTGGATCCAATACTTGATTCCCTAACATGGGTTGGGCCTATTTTAGATTCTCCTCATACATATGGCTTATAGTCTAGACTATTGTGTGCTTTCGTTTTAAATTTAAGGCATCTTTCATAATTTCATCTCGAATTTCTTTGTCAATGATCTAAGTTGGAGGTAGATATCTCAAGTATTTTTTTTAAAATCTTAGACTTAAACTATCTTGTTTAGAATGTATGTATTTCTATGCAATACTCAAAAGAATTCCTTATTGAATCCCACACTTTCAAATGCTATTATGATATCTTTAAAACATTCAATTTTATTGACATTAGATTGCTTCCTATAATCCATTTGAATGTATTGCCTAATGATTTATCTATATGATGATAAATAAGGGGGAAGAATTTTATACCCATTTCATCTTTCAAGACACTTCCTTTTGAGGAGAGAAAAATGGTAACTTCTTACATGCATTTTCAAGATCATGAGTAGAGAATGAAGACTAGTAAAGGAAAAGAAGACTAGCTAACTTATAAATTCATTCATAAGTCCTAGTACCAAAATATGGGTTAACCTACATTCATCTCACAAGATATTTTATGAGTATCAACTTAGTTTTTGATGAAACATAAGACTAAATATGTTAATGGAGGCATTTATACATTGTCAAGAGGTATAGTGTAAGATTTAAGATTAGCTCTCCTATTCTAAGATTATTCTATCCCCCTAATATTCTTAAGGCCTTCTCCATACCCCTAAGCTATAGTTATATGGATCCATGTATGATTCCAAAATGGATATATTAAAAAGGGCAAGTTAATTAATTCTGGATTCCCTAGGGGTGGGTGGGAGAAGGATATTGGACTTTCATCCATAGAATAGTAGGGCATAGATTAATAAAGATGGCTAGATCTATTTGTTTAAAGAGGTTTATCAATTTGGCAGTGGTTGTTGTGTGAGATATAAATCAAGCATGTACTAAAATATCCAAAATTCAAAAATTGTGAAAATAACTAAAATATATAATGTCGGAAAAAAATATGAACTAGAAAGGAGTAATAAAATAACACATCCAAATGATTTTGCATGTTCATATGGAGTAACCCCTATACTCTCCAACAATGTCCTCTCTTGTAACTCAATTTGTTTAAGAGTTTATTTCCAAGTTTTAACATTTTCAAGAGCATTTGGCAAGATCCTTAATGTTATTGATTATGATTCTATAAGACTTCTCAAGGAAACTTGGTTGAGTGTTTGAGGGAGAATTCTAACTAAAACCACACTTAATGTAATATATATCAATTGTGTTGTACTCCTAATAGGTGCATACATGTCCATTCAAAAAAAGGATTCTTGAATCATCCATAATTAATGTAGAAGGCATGCTATGAGGCATTTTGCTCAATGCCACTCTAGTGATAGGTGCACCAATCTTGATGTCAAGGGCAAGTTAAAACATATTTAAAAGATAGAATAAATTTTTTAATTAGAAGTAAACTTGATATAATAAAATTAAATAAATGAAAAACGAAAATAAGTAAACAAATGAAAATGCATATATTTGACTTCACAAAATAACATTAAATTTCTCAACCATTTTATAATTATTAAACTATGTAATTAAAATAAGATTAAAATAAATGAATAAAAATATAAATTTAAGATATAATTCATTCATTATAACAAGGGTTGCATGCAGCATTAGTCCCTGTGGAGCGAGAGGTCTGTTAGTTGGATTGGATGTATGGAATATGATATTGGTGCATCAATAGAAAATTTGAAGACATAGAGAGCAGAGAGTATTGTTTAAGTGCACATGATAGCGAAGTGGCAATGAAAGAAAAAAAGGGTTGTTTAATTATCTAGACATTTCATTGTCAGAAGAATGCACCTAAACATTTCAAAGCTACAGACGGACGCATTATGTGATGGGATGCATAAAGTTCTCATGAGTTTTTCCATAGGTAAGATGCTATCCATAAATCAAAAGGGAACACTGTGTATCTTCTATTGCAATGAAGCTTTCATCCACTAGTTTCTATAATGCCATTAAGAAACTTGCAAGAGGTACGTCATAGTGGAATGCCACGAATCCTTGCAAGCTTATTTTGTCTAAAATTTGTAAGCTAAGAAATTTAAAATACCTACCAAAGGAAAAATTATTTCAACATTTTCCAAATACATGCAAACAAAGCACTACCATTAGTGAAAGCATTTAAACAGACGTAATCAGATTCTAATCAACAAAATAACTCGATACACTAAAGTAGCCAAGAGACCTAGTTGACATCAAGTAGCTACCAAAAAAAAAAAGGGTTGAAGGGGATCCTAAATTTGATTTTTGGTTTTCAAATGTCTATGACAGAAAATAGTTTGAAAGAAATCTCAATGTGCTTAGTTGGATGAATAGTGAAAATATGACATGGGAATTCTATAGCCAGAAAAACTGTAGACAAAGGAAGACTATATGGTTTCAAATGTTTTGAATATACATCACTATTAAAACTAAACCATATTGAAGCAGAAAATGTGATACCACATATCTAAAATCTAAATATGAGACAAGCATAGATAGTATTTGAAGGAAGAAATTATTTATCTTTCGGGATACACTATGACAACATATATTTCAATTAAAAGATGAATTAAATAATCACTCATGTTCAAGATTGCATATGTTATATTGTACCATTGGTACCTTAATTGAATCTTTATTCTCAAAATGATTCCCATAATAATTGCTGCCATTCATAACAATCTCATAGCTAAAAAAGCACAAAATAGATAAGCATCAAGCAAATAGAAAAGAATCGTTGGCATTAAAAAAACAAGTAATACCACACTAGAAGTAAGTATACATACCTTGTAAAGCTTCTAATGCAGTTCTCGCACACCTTGTGATTGTATCTGTGAAATGAACTAAACATACAACATGAGGATCTCCCAGACTGTACAAAACAACAAAGAGTAACTAGGAAATAAGACTTTAAAATATCAAATGATGAGCATCTGAGTGTCTGAATTTCATAGTAATATAGTGCTGCGGATATCTCCTTATATATTAGAGGAAATACATAAATAACTTCTCCATGCTTCATTCAAAATTCATCATCCAAATGAAAAAGAAAAGGAATCCAAACACAAAAAGAATACAATGGCCTAAGAGGAGGCATGGCCATTCCAGAGGCTTCCCGAGGGCGCACATTGATGGTAACCTCAAACCGCATGCGACTTCCACTCGGCTACTGATATGTAGACTGCTCTGCTATATCAAACATTCAGAGTAAGGTGGTCTTTATTGTTGTGCTAGAAGTAGTTCCTAGAATCCGATTTGTCTCTTTGAAGCAATTTGTTGGATCCCTTGAGCAAAATTGTAGAGGATTTGGAATAAGAGGGAAAACTATATCGAACACATATTGCCCCACATTCCTCGATATGTGGCGTATGATAGATTGTATTGTTCAAAAATGTTGAGAAGATTAAACTAGAAATGACAAAAATGCATACCTGATAAAGCCAAGTTTTCAATAATAAAGGAAACTCGTTACGAAAAAGTATTCCAATAAAATTAAAATTAAACAAGGAGAAGCAATGGGAAAAGGAGATCCAGGAATGTTAGCCATGCATGTATGAGGCACGTGCTACTGCGAGAATAACAAGTGGAATACATACGAGAATAAGAGGTGGAATGCATGCGAATTTAATGTTAATTTTCAAGGTAACAAAATAAAAAGACTATCGAGGAAAATCATCCCCAGCCAATAGTAACAGAGGGAAATTTAAGTGGAAAAAATTGAAAATGGAAATGCAGCCACAGAAATGATTTTGATGGGATTGTTATGAGGCCTTCTCCTATTCCCAAGGCAGAAACTAATTAAATAGTGCAGTGAAAACATTAGTCCCTACCTATAGGCAGCGGCAACAGCTATCCAGGCAGCCCTTTCGACTGCCTGGATGCCCCGTCCTCTTTTGTCCTACCATGCCTGTATTCTGAATCCCCTGTGCTATCGGTACTCAGACGTCATACTCTATCCTTCAGTCTCTTGGTTACCATGCATCCCCATACATACATATTTTCTTGTTTCTGTGCCGCAAAATAATCAAATCTCCAACTTAACTTGCCAATCTGCTGTCAATCCATTCTAATCTTGTCCTTTTAAAGTTTTTCCGTAATTTATACTTGTTTATTTATTTTAAAATGAAATAAATTTATTTTATCTATATATTCATAAACTTTTAATAAAATAACAATAGTTCCACATTCATTATATTAGTAATATAGTAATTTAAATAAGGTTTACTAAATCAAATATAAGAAAGGTGTTATGAAATTGATTTTGAAATCATTTTAATTAAAATAATTACAAATAATTTAAAACTATATTTTCATTAATAAGTTTATTTTTTTATTTTTTAGAAGATTTGTTTAAAACAAAGATATTAAAAAATAAATTATATTTTTTATTTATTTCAAAATATATTATTTTATTTTTAAAAAATAAGAAAATAAATAGAGATTAGATTATGTTTATCATGTTCTAATAATAAAGAAAGAAAGAACATTTTTATGAAATATTAATTTTAAATATAAGTTTTATAGATATGATCATAAATAGAATATTTCCTTTTAACATTGTATTTTTCCTTCTTTTTTTTATCACTCTAAAAATATGATTTCCTAAAAACTTAATTAACATAAATAAATATGATAAATTTATCTAAAATGTTTATCAAAATAGATTTATGTTGATATGAGAACTTAAAATATTATTTTATTGATGTTTTAAAGTTGATTCAATTTATGAAATTATTATAATAAATTATTTAAGTAAGAATTTAATATACAAGTTAGTATATTTTATTTTAGTTTTAAAAATATTTTTTTGCCCTTAGACATTAAAGTTTCTTTCTCTAGTTAAATGATTTCTATAAGGTAGTTGATTCTCTTTGAATTTTATTTATTTAGTTTTAAAAAAAAATGTATTTATGATTATATTGTAATCATATTTAGATAGAATTTGATTGCTAGGATAAACATTTTAATTTCAATAGTTGAAAGATAATAGTTAAAGTAAAAATATATTTTGGTTAGAGTAAGATAAGGGAAATGTACATGCAATTTTTGTTTTGTAAGTCATTCATGATTAGAATGTTAAAATAGAAAATCTTTTGGGTGGTTAAAAGATGTGATTTTTATACAACATGAGCTATTTTGGTCTTAAGTGATGTCATAAGTTTTATTTGTTTTGAATTTTTTTATGGGAGGATTTTGTATTCAAAAAGTTATTTTTAGCTTATTGAGATGGAAACATGAGTCTTAGGTTGTATCTCTTTGGTTAAGAGCTAAGGACTAATGAATATCCATTATGTCGCATTCTCTTGGGGCATTAGCAACCTCATCTCTAGTGTATTTCTATGCAATAGTTGAAAGTTGTGTTAAATTTGAAAGAGTAGATTAGCTTTGATATTCCTTTAAATCTTATCAATTTCTACTTCTTGTTGGACTTGAATTATACTTTCTACTTTTGAGGTTGCAATTCATTCTTTTTTCTTGACATATTAGTCGTTGTCAATCTTATGGCTCTTTTTGCAATACTCTTGTTATTAGTCAAAAGGGAATGCCAATTTTTACTTTTAGGCTACAATATTCCTTAGAGATTTTGGCAATCGACCACTTCATCACTTTTTGTGCTATTCTAGATGCAAATGCATTTTACATGATACTTTTAGGCTACAAGTTTTATTTGAGTAAGTGATTTGCATATAAATAAGTAAAATTTATACAATATGCTTAAATTTCATAAAAATGGACTTTATCACACAACTTTGTTGGTATTGAGCATTTCATTCAAAAATGATTAGTAGATGTGTTATAAACATTTGGTGATAACAACAATTTACATAGGGTATTTAAAAAAAGTTTCTAAAATACTCAATTTTAAATATGATCATGAACATAGTGATGGACATCTAAAGCATAGAGTGGGGAACAATCTCATGTATGTCATAGCTAAAATCTAGAAGAAGAATATCCTATGAAGATTATATCCCCTTCTATATTGTCTACACTTGGGAGTTATGGATTTTGAGGACTCATCGATTCCCATTTCTGTTTACTATGGCAAACCTATGATTACAAAATTGAATTGGATGTTAAAACTATTCTCATCGAAAGTAAAGACCCAAACACGTGTTGTCTCAAGAAATTTAGATAAGGTCTATCCACACATCTATAGAAATGGGAATGTTGTTATGGGACAAATATAAATATATTTGTGGAGTGAGAGGATGAAGCAAAAAGTTGAAAGCATGGAATATAATTAGAGATTTAACTCTCTATAATTGCCCCATAGATTAAAGAAAACCCAAGATAACTTCCTCTAAAGAATGACACAAGGATATTACATCACAAGGCAAGAATGATGGTATTGCTCATGGTCATGAAAATGTACCTATTAGGCCTCACATATAATGGCAATGCGACAATGAAGGATTATACAAGAGGTTAATTGTCTTAATCCTATGTAATGGACAACCTATCACTTGCATAAGCTAGAAAAGGGATAGTGTGATAAGACCACTAAAGGTGGAAGATCTACTTGAGGGGGATAACATGATATAACCACTAAATGTATAATGTGATCACTATGTAACTTAAGTGATATGTGTAACTAGGACCTAGGCAAGGTTATGGTTAGGTACAACACTTCAGTCACACCAATAAAAAATACTGAATTTGTTTTCCTTTTAAAAAAAAATTTAAACTAATATGCTAATGCTTTGTCTTAGAATTTGGTAAGATTGTACTTTTGAGAGGTCTAGAAAAAGACTTAGGGCGAGTCCTAGACCTTATGAGAAAAGGTGATCTAACTAAATAAAATCATTCTAACATTTTAGAGTTATATATACATTGTTCCTAATCAAAAGAAAAAAGCTAGGAAATTAGAAAAAAGCTAGAAAAAATGTGACTGAATAGAAATAAAAGAGTGATAGAGGAGGAAAACAACTTGAGGGAAACAATGATTAGTAAATTATGTGAACTGAACTCTAAGGAGGACTTGGACAAAATTTTGAAGGGTATTGAGCCCTTGTTGGGGAACAAAAGAAGAGCAATTGTTTTGATGGGAGGCAATTATGATGACGTAAGGAAGGAAATAGAGGAGGCCATTGTGAAATACATGACCTCAGTCCCTACAATAGCAAAGGAGAGTGTGTAGTCTAAACTTGAGAGCCCAATATATGTGTAAGCGAGTACACCTTCCAGTGATGAGGAAGAAGTTGAGGAGACACAACAACTACCCTCACTACCACACATAGTTATGGGTACTGAATCCATGCAAGTGGACAATACACATATAACAGTGGATACAAAGGAGAACCCTTTAGCAAAATATGGAACATATTTTGTTGGCAATATCATAGCTTATGTAATGCCTACCCCTAATTGACTTTTCTGATTGTATTATCAGATTCTTTTAGGCCTTTTTTATGTTTATGTTTATGATTAGTAGCACTTGGTTATCGAGTTTGATTAGATGTATTCCATACCCAGTTTATTTATGTGACAATTTATTTAGTTATTTGGTTATTTTAGTTATTTTAGGACTATTTTGATGATGATATATGTATGTTCATATAGTAATTTTATGATGTTAGTTGGATGAATGATTTATATGTGATTTTATGGATACTTACCCATACTTGCATGTGTATGGTGTATGTCTATGTTTTACTTTATGTTTGACATTTTTGATGTGGTTGAGGGAGGGAGTTGTAGTCACCTGCTAGTCGGGATCTACATGATATACCACTCTTCGCCATTGTCTATTTAGTTTAGAACACAGGTGTTTGTACATGCATGTAGATTGTACGTACTGGGTATCAATTCCCTAAATTGCTAGGGTGAGCGTACCCTATCACAGTATCTCAATGGTATACATGGGGAGATAACTCTTGAGACTAAATCTCAATCTAAGCCAATTGTCCTAGAAAATAGGACAAGTATCTGAGTTAGTGTTACCTTTTTGAATTCGTCAACTGATGTGAATTCGTGATTTTGACCCTAGAGTTTGTTTTGGTATTTTGTACTTTATGATACATTTTCATATTTTTTTTATGGGTATGTGATGATTTTCTACTATAATCAAATCATATTAAAAGATAATATGAAATTAACTATTATCTTTCAACTATTCAAATTAAAATAGTTATCCTATCAATCAAATTCTATCTAAATATGATTATAATATAATCACAAATACATTTTTTTTTACTAAATAAATAAATTGAAAGAGAATCAACTACCTTATAGAAATCATTTAACCAGAGAAAGAAAAATTAATGTCTAAGGGAAATTTAAAAAAAAAATAAATAAATAAATAAAATAAAATATACTAACTTGTATATTAAATTCTTAGTTAAATAATTTATTATAATAATTTTGTAAATTGAATCAACTTTAAAACATCAATAAAATAATATTTTAAGCTCTCATATCAACATAAATCTATTTTGATAAACATCTTAGGTAAATTTATTGTATTTATTTATGTTAATTGAGTTTTCAAGAAATTAGATTTTTAGAATGATAACAAAAAAGGAAAAATACAATGTTAAAAAGGAATATTCTATTTATGATCATATCTATAAAAATTATATTTTAAATTAATATTTGATAAAAATGTTCTTTCTTTCTTTATTATTAAAACATGATAAACATAATCTAATCTCTATTTATTATCTTATTTTTTTAAAATAAAATAATATATTTTGAAATAAATAAAAAATATATTTTAAAAAAAAAAAAATCTTCTTAAAAAATAAAAAAAAACTTATTAATGAAAATATAGTTTTAAATTATTTGTAATTATTTGAATTAAAATGATTTCAAAATTAATTTCATAACACCTTTCTTATATTTGATTTAGTAAACCTTATTTAAATTACTCTATTACTAATATAATGAATGTGGAACTATTGTTAAATAAATAAACAAGTATAAATTACAGCAAAACTTTAAGGACAAGATTAGAATGGATTGACAACGGATTGGCTTTAAGTTGGAGATTTGATTATTTTGCGGCACAGAAACAAGAAAATGTGTATGTATGGGGATGCATGGTAACCAAGAGACTGAAGGATAGAGTCCGGCATCTCAGTACCGGCAGCATAGGGGATTCAGAATACGGGCATGGCAGGACAAGAGAGGGCGGGGCATCCTGGCAGTCGAAAGGGCTGCCTGGATAGCCGTTGCCGAGGAAAAAACTGAGTCGCCAGCAGTTTAGTCAGAAGGGTACATATGTTTGCTGGTAAGTGGATATCCAACCAGTTGGATGTACTCTAGAGCGGTGGAGCATTCTGTTCATATATGTACGACAATTTCTACATTGATTTTTTTAGTTTATTAGTCCCTGCCTTTTTCCTCCACCTCCCTCGATAACTTCATCTTTATAATTTATAATTATAATTTGTTCAATATAATTTTGTTTTGCAAAACTACATCTAACTTTGTACCGCTCCCCAAATAGGAGTACCTGGTAGACACTCTGCTAAGGGTTTTAATCCACAAAGAATTGCAATGACCATTTCATTGATACATTCATTGCTCATCTGTAATTTTCCGACTGGTCACTTTCCATCGTAAATAAATTCCACAACCTAGTCGTCACGCTGTTTGTTCAGATATTAATAGTGATTTGTCGAAAGATATACGATGGTTGTTCAGATTTTTATTAAGAACTGAAGGATATCCATTCCAGAAAATTCATCTCTGCACAATCTCAACCTTATCTCTTTTAGATAACCCAAACCTTGCACTAAGCAAGACATCCCCTTAGAAGAACAAATAGACTCTTTTAAACCCTTTGAACCCTTTGACAACCCTTTGAATCTGAATCTATAGTTAAAAAATGCCGCTCAACGTTCTTTCTGCGCTGGACTCGGCGCGCACGCAGTTGTATCATTTCAGTGCGATATTTATCGCTGGAATGGGGTTTTTAACGGACGCCTACGATCTCTTCTGCATCCCGCCCGTTTCCAGTCTGCTGGGAAACATCTATTATAACGACAGTACACACAAGGGCTCCTTACCCATCCAGGTAAAAGCCCTCGTTAATGGAATAGCCCTCTGCGGGGCCTTTGCAGGCCAGCTCTTTTTCGGCCGGGTTGGAGATAGAATGGGACGAAAGAGAGCATACGGATTCACGCTAGCTCTGATGGTCTTCAGTTCCCTCGCTTCTGGTTTCTCCATTGGCCGATCGAGAGAATGTGTGATTGGCACCTTGTGTTTCTTCAGGTTCTGGTTAGGGTTCGGAATTGGCGGGGACTATCCTCTGTCAGCGACAATCATGGCGGAGTACGCGAACACCAAAACCAGAGGAGCATTCATCGCAGCGGTATTTGGCGTGCAATGCCTCGGTATTCTGGCGGGCAGTATTGTGGCAATCGTTGTGTCGGTGAGTATGAAGACTTTGGCGGGCGACGTGCCGTCGTTCGGGCAGAAAGACGTGGTTTGGAGAATTATCTTGATGCTCGGAGCCGTTCCCGCCGGTTTCACATATTACTGGCGGATGAAAATGCCCGAGACCGCCCGGTATACCGCTCTGGTTGCCAGAAACGCCCCCCAGGCGGCAATTGACATGTCGAGGGTTCTGAATCTGGCGATTGACGAAGATGAATCGGATGTTCTTAGCATGGAAATTGGGTCCCCTCAGTTTGGATTGTTCTCGATGGATTTTGTGAAGCGGCATGGATTAGAATTGCTCGGCACGGCGTCCTGTTGGTTCTTCGTGGATATTTCATTCTACAGTGGCAATCTATTTCAGGACGATATTTATCACAATATCGGATGGTTAAAATGTGTTTATGAGAATCCATTGGAAGGAGTTGTGGATGCTGCAAGTTCACAGGCACTGATTGCACTGTGTGGGACTCTTCCTGGGTACATATTTACCATTCTTCTCATAGATCGTATTGGGCGGTTTAAAATTCAGCTGACTGGGTTTTTCTTCATGTCAGTTTTCTTGTTCGCCCTCGCCATTCCTTACGACAGTTTCTGGGTTCACCGGTCTCATCGTCATGGTTTTCTGGCGATCTATTCTCTGACATTTTTCTTTGCAAATTTTGGGCCAAATACGACTACTTTCATTGTGCCGGCAGAGTTGTTTCCTGCTCGCTTGCGATCGACGTGTCATGGTATTTCTGGCGCCGCTGGGAAAGCAGGCGCTATCATCGGAGCATTTGGTTTCGTGTTCGCATCTCAACCCAGACACAAGAAGGATCCTGCGCTGATTGATCTGAATAAGAACCCCTATGAGTGCGAAACCTCTTATCCAACTGGTATAGGAGTTGACAAGGCCTTGATTATTCTTGCAGTGGCAAGTTGCTTGGGTTTCTTTTGCACATTTCTGATACCGGAAACAAAGGGAAGATCATTGGAAGATAATGAGGCGGAAACAAATGGAAGATCATTGGAAGATAATGATGTGGAGCTTGGTAACATTCAAGCCTAGCTAGTGAATATGGTAGGGAAGCGGAAAATGGAGCATATCTGTATTTATCCAAAAAGCATCGTTTATAGGAGTGGTTTTTCTAGCTGATATTGAAAGAAGATAGACTAAAGTTTAGTTTGACTTTGTTAAGAATAGGGGTATTTCAGTTGGACCTAGTTAAGGATAGGGATATTCTACTTCTATTAGGAATGACATATTCTATTCTACTTTAAGTGGCAAGTGGAAGTTGCGAATTCTTACCTTTTGCAATATATTCAATTATTATATAATATATATTTTTAAAAAATTTCAAACTAAATTTTTGGCTAATGTCAACTTTCCTTTTTAAATGCTCAACATGTTCTTCATATATAGCAATCCTCAAGCTGTTGTGCCCCACAATAAATAACCTTATCAACTTAATTAGAATTTATGATCGTGTCTTTCAATCTACTTATATCATGATATTCTAGTATAATAGGTAACACCACTATATATTGAACAATAAAATAAAGAATGTATTATTCTAATTTAAATCCTACTTAAGGAGAGAAGGGTAAAATTCATAATGAGTTTTCTATTTTTTGGAATCTTTATTTTATTGCTTTGTTTTATTTTCTCATCTCTAATGTTTATTCATTTTTTTTATGATCACAATTCATTGACATTTTTTGGTATTCTTCTCTACCACTTCAAGATGACAAAATAAAATGTCATTGAGTTGTGTAAACATGTCAATATGTACAAAAAAATTCATTGAATAAACATTAGAAATAAGGTGTAAAGTTGGGTAAATTTTTTTTTGGTGTGTAAACATCATCAAAAGTTTCCATGATGTAAACATCTCTATGTCACTTTAAGATAACCATCTCCTATTAGTGAAACTCAAAAAATATCTATTAAATATCACAAAATAAGAATATAAGCAAAGAGTCCATCGATGAAACCTTGAAAATTATAAAATAATTATCCACATGTATAAGGTGAATCAAATATCACTACTCCAATTTCATTTTAACCATGATATCAAGATCTCCATTATATCATTAAAAACTACTCTAAGTGAATATCATCCATTATTTTCACATGATAAAGATGTGGCATTAAGAGCTTCAAGATGGAAGATTTAAAATATAATATAAAAAAAGTGATATAAAGCATTTTCAAAAATCCTTGTCATAATCTTAAATTATAGTATGCAATCAAGGTATGCATGACATCATCATCATAATAATAAAATCCTAATTGAAGATAAACCAATGCCCTCAGATAATCAACAAACTCAAATAAGCCATCTTCTATGAAATGGAAAGGGAATAAAATTATACATGTTTGAAATGCAAAGGAGATGGGTAGATGTAGTAAGACTTAATCACAACGAAAATCTCTTCCATAAAGCACTAGATATGAGTACTTGACCAAAAGTTTTATGCTTTACTAACTTTTCTTAAAGAGAGTGAAGCAACTTCGGTTCTATCCTTAAATTTAATAGAGGATGGATCAATTGATTTGGGTATGAGTTAGTTAAAATTGTGTTAGAAGCCTCCAAATAACTATTCATCCAAACTTCACTTCAAACTAATAGAACTATGCTACTAGTTGTCATAAACTGAAAAAAATCATATTATTTGTTAGTCCCTACTGTAAGTAGGAGACTAAAGTTTTTGATTGTTTTTTAGAGCATTAGTTTGTGCGTTGAAACTGGTGCCTTATGAAATATTTTGTCCAACACTATAGTTTTAGAGATATTTTGAAACTTATATGACATCATTTGTGTAAATTACTTTTATACTATTGGTTGTTGCTATTTTCTTAGGAGATTTTTTCTTTTTTCATACAAATATTAGCTTAAATGTTTAGGGCATTCCAACTGTCATTTTGTAGAGAGGCTATGTGTCTCATTTTATATTTCTCCAACCATGCAAAGGTTGTAGAAGAAGGCAACTTGTTGACTAGAGCTTTTTTGCGTGCATTGAGGTGGAGGTGAATTGAAGAGTTTGGTACATCAATTTCCATGACAACAATAACTTAAAGTGCAAACACATTTTCAGGTACCCTCCTGAAAGTAATTTTTAACTTGAAGATCTTAACTTGGAATGTATTCTTACTTTTTTTTCTATATCATTTAGTAAATTTGAAATGTACTGAGGATCATATCTATGTAGTTCATAATTTTTTGATGAATTTTTTATTTGCTTTGCATATTCTTGATTGACTATAGAGATCAGTGTAGGTTTTACACCTAAAAACCACCGCCTCACTAATGAATTGAATGGCATAATTTAGGCTTGGTGGGCAGATGACCAGGTTTCATTAGATCATATAATGGTTTGTTGGGTTAGTAGATGAGTCCGTAGTAATAGACAAGAAAACATTTATAAAGTACCATGTTATTTCTTCTATATTGATGAAGATGGCCATCTATCATTTTACTGCTTTTTAAAGACCACTCTTTTCTTTCACTTTCTTCGAGGAAACTCAAGTTTTGATCTCAAGTTTATTCATTAATGAGTTTGAAGGCAACTTCTCTCCTGTTCTTTAAGTCCATTACTCATTATTTTGACAAGGAAACAGCCAAATATGAGAAAATATCAGAGGAGAGAGTATTGAAGGGCAGGAGAGGCAAAGGGCCAAAGAATAGAAGGAAGAAAAACAAGGTTGGGAGAATTAGGGTTACTCCCAAGTTGAGAATTAAAAAGGCGGCTCCAAAGAAAGCCCATTTCTCTAAGCTCAGAGATGGGTATGTGAATATGATTTTGTGGATGAGTTCTTGCAAGTTCTTCTCTACCACAAGCATGTGCAATGGCTTAGGTTTGTTTTATAGCTCAGTTGTCCCATCCATTTGGAACTAGCTTTGATAATGATCATCATCATACTAGGAAGTTTAAAGGGTTGAAATCTAAATTTGCTCAAGAACAGCCTGTTCTTATGCATTAATGCGGTCATGTAACGTTGTATATAATTGGTATATTGTGGTAACTTTATATGAGGGGTTTGATAGATTATGATGGATGATCATTTTAGAGTCCATTCTCATCTTCTTTGCTTCTTGCTGGCTGCTTTATACTTGACTTTAGATGAGGAGGTTTGCTTGACATTTGCAGTGTAAAATAGAATTATTGTGTGATGGATTTTATGACCTGAAAAATGGAGATCCAGCTAAGAACAGTGCAGTATTTTTGACAGGCATTATACTGCTTATATTTGGCACCGACTATGGTGCAACATATTTGCACCGAGCCGGGCAAGCTGCCCAGCCCGTCTACACACCTGCGCTGCTCTCACTGCCATGTCCCTTGCTACAGTACAGTCAGCGAAATCTGTCATGCTGTTAGTCGTCCTCCATGTCCCTTGCTATAGTACAGTTAGCGAAATCTATCATGTTGTTAGTCATCCTCCTCTGACATGGGAATAGACAAGTTATGAGCGAACAGATTTTATTTTATTTTATTAAAACAATCCTTTTTAATATTTTGAAGTTTAGTTTAATGTCTTAAAAAAATCCTTTTATTTTAATGTCTAAAATTATACATAATATTATTTTATTTGTTGATTTATTTATTTATCTTAAATAATTTTAAAATAAAGAATACTAAAATAATGCTTATAAAGTTATAAAATATTGAAAACACTCATTAAATTAGAAAAAAATAATTTAGTTTTAATGCTATATCTATAATAATATTTTTAATTAGAATTTGCCAAAATTCTTTATATGGACTTAAGTTTTACTCATATTATTGATGTTAGGAAATATTTTTCATAACAAATCAAATTGTGATATTACATTTGAAAATTAGAATAATTTTATTAAGAAATGATATCTAATTGATTAAAAAAAATAAAAAATACAAAATTTGCAATATTTTTTTATATTTAAATATAGAAGTATTGAAGTAACTTGTTAAACATATAAACATAATTTATAAAATGTTCCAAATGCATAAATTATAATAAGCTAAAAATTTACTATTAAAAATATATATTTTTATTTGTAATTCTAAATAATCAAATAAAAAAATTAATCTATAATTTTTATTTGAAATATTAAAACTTCTCGTAAAATAATTGAATAATTTTTATTAAATAAAGTAATTATAAAATATTGAAAACAAACATAGAAAAAAACTTAATTTTATTTTAAATTATATTTATACTAATATTTTTAATTATAATTTGGCCAATATTTTATTTTTTTTAATCAAAAAGTGACATAGCACTTATATAATAGATTTATTAATAAACTAGTTCAAGGGCTCATCAAAGAAAAAACTACCAAGAAAACTCTGAATCCTTGCCAAAGTACAAAAGTGTTAAAGGCATACTCTGCACTGAGCAAGAGTTCCCAAAATATGGTATATATAAATAGTCAACAATGTGTAGGGTCCAATTATGCCAATGAACCTCTCCTTTTGAAAGATTTAACTAAAATCAAGAGAGCATTGAGCCTCCTATATAATTGAAGCATTTGTGAACCAAAAAATACCATCCAAATCAAAATCTGGGACATGAACCATGAAGGCCAGCTCTGTACTTTCCATTTTCAGCAAGAAGATGAATCCTTATGCACAAAGAGTGTGCAAACTAATAGCCAATAAAATGATAAGTGTGTCAATCAATTATAGTACTAGTTTTTATTAAGCTTACTTCATCTTCTTTGTGTCCCAAATATGGCACTCTGCTAAGCATGGGAATTTCAAAAAAGTAACCAATGAATGGAAAGATTGAAATATGGAGCCTTCACAACCAAGATTAGCTAGACAATCAGCCAGTTTATTGCCCTCCCTCAGAGAATGAGAGAAACAAGTAGCTTGAAAAGAGTCAATTAAATCCCAGCATTGTTGAAGGATATAGGTTAGTTTCCAAATATGAGAAGATCGTGAGGGACAAGCATTTATAATTACCTGAGAATCACCTTCAATATGGATGGAGGAAACATTACATCTCTTTGCCAAACTTAGACCTGCCAATAGGGCTTGAGCTTCTGCAAGGTTTCTACTACCAACTAGTAAAACATCTGCTTTGATTGCAATTACTTCACCTTGCCAATTCCTAATACAAGCACCCAATCCTGACTTACTAGGGTTCCCATGAGAGCAACCATCAAAATTTAACTTTAGAAAATTTCTAGAGGGAGGAAACCATTTTACATGAAGTCGACCAGATTGATGATTAGAATTCCAATTTGCAGAGAAACTTGGAGGTAACTTAATTTTTTTCCACAATTTTAGAAGAAGATAATCCCAAGCAGATACTAAAATTTTTTTCATACAATTGAGTATATTTGCATTTACTCTTTCTGAAATTGCATTCTCAATCCCATCCAAAATAGATTCTAGGTTTGATTTTTCATTACGAAAAATGATCTTGTTACGTTCCCACCAGATGGCCCATACCACAGCAGCTGGGATGCACTTCCAAATACTAGCAAACAAAGATCTTGAGAATAGAACTAGCCAAGATTGAAATAGGTGCCAAAGACTATTTGGTAGAGATGAAGACATTTGAAGCTTGTTTAGCACAAAAATCCGACATTGGCAAAGGAACACTAGAGAAGGAGGTGATCTGTAGATTCTAGCTCCTTGTTACATAATTTGCAAATAAAAGATTCAGCAATACCTAGCCTGAACAATCGTTCACTGGTGAGTATTCTTTTTCTAAGGGCTAGCCAAGCAAAACATCTAGCCTTGGGCAACACAGTAGAGTTCAAACAAAAGGAAAATGCTCTACACTTCCTGCTTGAATTATCTATTTGTCATAGACCATAATTACCTTCCTTAATTGAATAATCACCACCTTTGGATGGGGCCCAAATAACTATATCTTCCCTATTAGAAAGAAAAACAATTCTTTCAGCAAGAGTCTCCCTCAAAGAAAGGAGACTTGGTTGACTAAGAAGATATGTTGGAGGTTCTTTCCAGAGAACCCTTCTTGAATGAATTTCAATTGCCAAAGCATAGTCCCAAAAAGAGGAGCCCCACTAAGCTTTTAGGACTAAATGTGCTTCATCCAACTTTTCTTGTCTACATAGAGGGAGAAATCCATTCCATGAGTCTTCCCAAAACTTTACTTTCTCTCCACTATGAATTTCCCAAGTAGCATAGTTACAAACAATATCCTTTGAAGACATCATAAAGTTCCATATAGCTGAACCTAAAGGATAATTTATATACTACTTTAATTTAAAATTTATTTATAGATCTATAAATGAAAAATTAAAAAATGATTTTTGATATAAAAAAATCATAGAATGTTTGTTTTTTAATAGGAAAAAGTAATATGAAATGCAAAATAAAACTAAAAATTTGACTTACTAAAATGTAAAATTAAATTTAAAATAGATCATTTTTTAAATGTAATTATAAAATATACTTTTATGGTGGCTATGCATAGAACTAAACCTTATAAGAAGTTATAAGAAAGGTTTGGTTTAAAAAAATTAAAGTGTAGAAATATTTAAGGTGAAAATATTTAAGGTATAAATATTTCTACAATTTGATTTGTTGTGAAAAATATCTCTTAACATCTACATGAGTAAAACTTAAGTCAATATAGAAAATTTTGGCAAATTCTAATTAAAAATATTAGCATAGATATAACATTAAAACTAAATTAATTTTTTCTAATTTAATGAGTGTTTTCAATATTTTACAATTTTCTAAACATTATTTTAGTATTTTCTATTTTTAAATTATTTAAGATAAAAAAAAATAAAAATTCAACATATCATTGTAAATATTCAAATAAAAAAGTATTATGGATAATTTTAGACATTAAAATAAACCTTAAAATTCATAACAAGAATTTTTTTGAGACATTAAAATAAAAAATTAAAAATGATTGTTTTAATAATAAAAAAGTAATCAGCTATGAGATTTAATTTGCTCAAGAACTTGTAAAGTAATCAGTTGTGAGATTTAATTCGCTCAGAACTCGTTTATTCCTATGTTAGTGAAGGACATTAGGGTTACGACACGTGTAGGGTAGTACATGTAAACGGGCAGCAGACTAGGTGCAAATATGTTGTCACAATTTGATTTGTTGTGAAAATTATCTCCTAACATCAATAATATGAGAAAAACTTAAGTCCATATAAAGAATTTTGGCAAATTCTAATTAAAAATATTATTATAGATATAGCATTAAAACTAAATTATTTTTTTCTAATTTAATGAGTGTTTTCAATATTTTATAATTTTATAAGCATTATTTTAGTATTCTTTATTTTAAAATTATTTAAGATAAAAAAAATAAAAAATAAATCAACATATCATTGTAAATATTCAAATAAAAAAATATTATGTATAATTTTAGACATTAAAATAAACCTTAAAATAGATAATAGGATTTTTTTAAGACATTAAATTATACTTCAAAATATTAAAATGGATTGTTTTAATAAATAAAAAACGTATTCTGTTCGCTCATGAACTTGTCTATTCCCATGTCAGAGGAGGATGACTGACATCATGTTGATTTCGCTGACTGTACTGTTAGCACGGGACATGGCAGTGAGAGCAGTGCAGGTGTGTAGACGGGCTGGGCAGCTTGCTCAGCTCGGTGCAAATATGTTGCACCGTAGCCAGTGCCCTTATATTCAGTGTGAGAATTTATTAAGTGTACCTAATTGTTAATTACTGACTTCTGACACATACTATAAATACAATAAAAGAATAGTAATGAATAGTCCGATGTCAGAATGTCTCCTCCAACAGAACACATAGTGCAGTGTGCTTGTTATGCTTTTGTTTTTGTATTTAAATTTTATTACTGCTATTAGAGCACAAATGGATATCTTAGATTTAAAAAGACATAGACAGTATAGTTTGAGATGAATTAGAAAGATTGGAACTAATCTTTTCAGGATGTGGTCTCTAACAGTAATTCATTTGGAACTATCTTCCTAACAGCTTTTGTAATCTTCATAATTTATCATTAATAATATCCTTTTAGTCCCAGGTAGTGACTAGCTCAATAGCAACAAGATTCAAGTTATTAATAACAAATAGATACTTTCATAAGATCAAATGTCTCTCTTAATCAATGTAATTGGCAAGGATTTGAAGTATTAGAGAATTAAATATTTGGAGAAAAGATTTCATTTTTGAAAATTAAAAGTTATCTATTTTTAAACCATAAATCTCTAACATCCTAGTGAGCTATGAAGTGGTTAAATAATTAGAAATGGTAAAGAGAGTGATTAGATTAGATTGCTATAATTGATTTTTTTTTTTTTTTATCATAAATCTCTAACATCCAAGTGAGCTTTGTCATTCTCCAATTCACTGGCATAGCTAGAAACTATCTTGTTGTCTCTATGTCTTTTACCGTTTTCTCTTCTATGCATTATAGTCCTTTCCTCTACTTGGGTATTTGATCATAATAGTTCACTCTACATTTGATTGTGAGTAGTACATCAGACCATTCTTGAAGCATTTTATTGTTTTTCATACCTCTATTATTACTTGTGAAAGCGTCATCAATTTGATTTTTTTTTATCAATCCAACTTTTCATTAAACATAGTACCCTAAATGTTTAGCCTTTATTGTAATCGAAGAATATTAGATTTTTCTCTTTTGTTCTTGTCATGTGTCCATGTTTTTGCATGGTCTGTTGAAACAATACTTGTAAAGGAATATTATTACTGTCATGCCCAAACTACGAGGGCAAAAACACACAAATAATTTTTTTTTATAATAATAATAATTAAATTGCTCTAAGTTTTGAAATGATTGATTACAGCTTAAGTAAAGGTTCTCTACATCATCTTTAGTTTAAAACTCTTGTGGAGGAATGCATCGTCAAGATTTTGAAGTTCTTCGTTATTAGATTGACATCAATGTTTACTTAATTTGTTATTACATTGCTTAAACAATCAAGTGAAAATTATTTTAATAACAATCTAAATGAAATTGGGTTTAGATTAATCGTAAAATTCAAATCAATAAACCGGAGTTTAATCCTATATCAAATAGCCAATTAACCTTTCATACTTTATCTACTTAGAACGAACTAAAACAATTCTAATAATTAAAAACAAAACATTAATCCCAAACTTAAATTAAAGATTATTAATGTGAATTATACGCTAGTCATAAATTTAATTTACTAACAACTAACTAATTAAACTAACCAACGAAATCTAAATTTGATCTAACCATATACAAAATGAGTGTCTAATCTTTAAATAGATCTTAACTTTACAATTTAAATAAAATTAAAACTATCTAATTAAACCATGAAATTAAACTAATATTACAAAAGAAATATAAATATAAAATTTAAACAAATAACTTAACAATTTACAATTTAAACTAAATAAAACTAACTACTAAAACAACTAACTAAATAAAATTATTAACAATAAATCTTATCAAACAAACAAACTAACATCATAATCTAACCTAACTATTACTAACCTACACTCTACTCTACCCTAACCTAACCATCCCACTTGACCACTAGCCAAGTTGATTTGACCCCCAACACCTCTTCCTAGGCCCCCACGCAAATCCAAGCCCTTACATCAAAAGGGTACGCTGATATCATGGAGGAGAAGAAGTTTTAAAGCAAATTTATATCTGCAAACTTTACTACATACCCCAAAACGTATACCAAAGACCCAACATATGTCATGTCACTGACATGGCATCCATCACACTCCTTCCCATGCAACCCAAGGTGGAAGAAAACACATCCCAAGCTGTGGCACGTGAGTAGAGACAAGGGAAAGGAAGTAATAAAAAGGAAATGACCACCAATTTCAAACTTAAGACAATTAGCAAACTTTTCCCCCAACATAAATGTTGTACAATCCAATACTGAGCGCTAGATAAGGAGGGAGATGGAGATGGGACAAGGTGGTAGAATCGATAACATAACAAGGGTTAATCCATAGGTGAGTGCTTCAACAAGGGGATGGGACATGGGGAAAAAGGTAAGTTTTAAACATAAACTAATATCTTCATCCCAAGCCCCACGCTTTCTAAGGTTGTGACAAGCACAAGGTCAAGGGGGGGGGGGGGGTGTAGTACAGGCATGATGTCATCAATATGATCACACAAAGACTTTTCCTTAGAAATAAATATAGTTTCAAGCTGATGTGCAATCAACGAAGATGGAAGAGTAATGCTAAGATGGGATATTTATAAAAGTTATTGCATAAAGTTTAGTTGATAGGAATTATATATATATATTTTGTATTAATTTATTCAAAACGTATTTTATTCTATTTTGTTTAATTCCAAATTTTAAATAAAAAGAATCATTTAAAGAATATTCCCTGTTGCTCAAATTCATTTAATTTCTACTCCCATACAAAAGGTAGAGAGTTTTACTCTCTTGAAACACACATTATTTTTTTTTGATGAAAAATTCTCTAAGTATAGAAATTACAAGACAAGCAATATATATATATATATATATATATATATATATATATATATATATATATATATATATATATATATATATATATATAATTTTTTTTTAAAGGTGTATTTTTTTCTTTTGAATAGATTTAAAACATTTACACCAAAATCATTAGATCTCCTATAAATCTTAAATTTGAATAATTCGACCTATGTCAATAATTTCTTTTAAATAAAAATCCATAGAGCCTAATTACAACCTTAACATACCAAGAATATAAATTATCCATTTTAATCAATAATGCAATACTTGTTGATTCAAATAATCATGCAACCTGAATCTACATCCATGATCATAATTTTCATTTTCAACATAAAAGAAAACTTGAAATTTTACCAAATTGAACATCATCAATTCCATCCTATTTTTGAGATTCATCCATCTAAATTTAAATCACGATTAAGTCACGTGATGTCCAATTATACTCAAAACATCAATTTTATTGGCAACCCTGATTCAAAGGCTCAGCTGGGAAAGAACCAGGAAGAAAACTCGGCTTCGTTGCCATTTACAACAAAGTTTAAAATACAATTTACAATAGGATATCAATCCCAAATTTCAACAATTTAATTGAATTTTCTTCATGACCCTCATTAAGGGATTTATAATATTTTCTACAACACATTTCTAGAACGATAGAGGGAATAGAATCTGATCAGGTGACAAAAAACATGACCAAGAACAATTCAAACATGCATATTCCTACAAGGTTTTCACAATAAGATCTGCAATGAATCAACACTAGGGAAAGGTGGATTCTTCCAATAGGAGAAGTCAAGCACAACAGCAAATCAGATGCCCAATCGGGGCTATTAACCAAGAACTTATGTTCTTCCATTTAACCATGCCATACTCATACGAGGTTTGTGCTGATGGGTAGGGGCCCATAACACCCTACCATCTCTCCCTCTTCTCATCCTGAGAAGAGACTCTTCACTGGTTGGAGTCCAACTAAACAGACCTTTTTCAAAATTGGTCACTTCTACCCTCTCCAAGGGTGAGTAATACCAAAACACCCATGCAAGAAAAATCTCAAAAATTGCAAACATAAACATGAAAAGAAATCATCCAAAATAACATGGTTTTCAAATCTTCCCAACATACCCACAAACATACAAACATAGAAACAACAACAAGGTAGCATAAGCATGAAACAAACATGAAAACTGAATAAGGGAGATGAGAATTTCCTACCTTCACAAAGAGGTAATGGCAATGAACAAGTTTGAGTAGAGTTTCCACTTCCTTCCTTCAATCTTCAAAAACTCCTCTCTAAATGTAGAGATTGGGTAACAACCTCCACAAGTCCAAGAAGGGCCTCTGAATAAGCCTCCAACTCGACCACCCAAAAGGAACAATAACTACTTCCACCCACTAGCAATTATAGAAACTCCTAACTCAACCCACACTATGGTTAAACACTAAGTGGAGGTGAGGTGAGGTGACTCAAGATAACCACTTGTAACTTTCACACAAAGGAAAAATGAGACTTTTTGAGTGGCCTCAAAAGTCAATAAAAGGGGCTTAGGGGTTGGAAAAGACCCCTAAACCATACCCATACCCTTTGGGTATAATAATTTCATGTTTTAAGCCTTAGGAAAAAGGTTCAGAGCTAAACAAAATCTAGGAATAAAATAGAACCTTCTAACTACGCTATCATGCAGATAAAGCACTAATATGGATTAAGGGATGACTAACCTCGATTAAGAACTTAATTAGCAAACTAACACTAACTTAAACCAACTTGGGTCCAAAGGTTACACAACTAACCCTAATCAGCATACTGAAGAACATAACCAATTTACAAGTGTCAAGCGACACTAAAAGAACATAATTACTAACACTAACATTCACTGAACATAGGAAGATACATACATACATCTCACAATACAATACATGAATCATGAACAACAAGGTTTCCAAAATTAACAGATAGAGATCAGTTATGCTCCTCCGTAGGGTTTCTTGGCTAAAATATCTACACACTCATTGCACACATCAGTAGTCCTGCAAAAATCACATGTACATATATGTATACGTATCAAAAATTCACATAAATTGAAACATACATCAATAAGGTTTTCTATATCCCGCTCAATTCTTAACCATTTAAAATCTCTTAAATCAAAGTCTCCATCCTACATTACTAATTTCATCAACATACATATACATGAAACATTAAATGACAATCATCAAATATATCTGAAAGTAACATCACACAACATGAAATAATATAGTATGTTCTAAGCATCAGATAATGTCTCGACATCTCAAGTAATGAATATGAAAATAATAGTAATGTATCACTATGCTACGATGGGTCGTGGCGAGGCCTCACATCCTCCCCCACTAGGCATGAACTTCCTCCTGGAGTTCATAAAAAAGGTACGAGTACTGAGATCGCATCTGCGCTGCATCCTCCCATGAAGTTGTCACCTCATCGTAACAGTCCCACTGGACGCTAACCTAGTCTAGCTCTCGACCTCGAAGTGCTAGGGTCCGTCGGGCAATAATGCAAATAGGTTCCAGTGCTAGCTGTCTGTCCAACTCCACCTGTAAAGTATCCCAATCTATAATATAAGACTCATCATAAATGTATCCTCTAAGTACAGAAATATGAAACACATCGTGGATGCGTGGCAGGTTAGGTGGCAAAGCTAAATGGTATGCAACAGGTCCTATCCTCTCAAGGATCTCGAACGGCCTAAAAAATCGGGGTGCCAACTTAGAGCCCTTTCTAAATTGAATCAGACTCTTGTGTGGTCACACCATCAAGAACACTCTATCACCAACCTGATACTCTCAATCTATCCTCTTCGCATCTGCATACTTCTTCTGTCTATCCTGTGCCTCCCTCAGGCGCTGTCTAATCAGGGTCACTTGCTACTCCATCTCCTTTACTAACTTGGGACCAATAGATACTCGATCCTTGATCCTATCCCAACTCAAGGGTGTCCTACACGGTCTCTCGTACAAGGCCTCATAAGGCGGCATACCTATGGAAGAATGGTGCCCATTGTTATAGGAAAACTTGACAAGATGTAGGTATTCCTCCCATTTGACCTGATGGTCCATCATGTACATACGTAGCATGTCCTCCAAAACCTAATTTACTCGCTCAGTCTGGCCATCGGTTTGAGGATGGTATGCTGTACTAAAATTGAGCCTAGTGCCCAAAGCTGACTGCAACTCTCTCCAAAATGAAGAAGTGAACAATGAGTCTCTATCAGAGATGATCTTACGAGGAACACCATGAAGTCTAACAATGTCCCGCAAGAACACCTGAGCTATGTCTCATGCTATGAATGTAGTACGCACAGGCGAGAAATGGGAAACCTTGGTCAATGTGTCAACTATCACCAAAATGGCATCATGGCGACGAGATGACATAGGAAGACCAATAATGAAATCCATAGATATAGTGTCCCATTTCCACACTGCTATCTCATGCAGCTGGAGAAGCCCACCAGAATGACGATGCTCTGCCTTTACCCTCTAGCACTCGAGGCATCTCGCAACTATGCTAGCAATCTACACTCTCATGCTTGGCCAATGATACAACTACCTCAAATCTGCATGTAACTTCTTAACACCGGGGTGCACTGCATAAGGTGCTTTGTGAGCCTCAAGTACAATGAGCTCGTGCAAACCCCCAATGAAAGGTACATACATATGTCCCTTATGCCGTAAAATTCCATCGAACTCCAAGGAATACTCTGCAAACTTCCATTCCAAGGGTCTCTGAGACTGCACTAATTGACAAACTTCTGCATAAAGCTCATCAGTTGGTAAGTGTTGTAAGATCCGCTCTCTCAAGTCAGTGCAAGTAATCATAGATGAAAGCTCATGGTGCCTTCTACTTAAGGCATCTGCAACTACATTCTCCTTTCCTTTGATGTAATGTACATCAAAATCATACTCACACAGAAACTCCATCCACCTTCTTTTCCTAGCATTAAGGTTTGGTTGAGAAAATATGTACTGCAAGCTCTGGTGATCAGAATGAAGCTTGAATCTATGACCCGAAAGGAAATGTCGCCATCTCACCAAGGCATGAACTACTGCCGCTAGTTCTAGGTCATGAGTAGGATAATTGAGTTCATGAGTCTTCAACTTCTTAGACTCAAAGGAAATAGGTTGTGCTTCCTGCATAAGGATTGCCCCTAAACCATCTAAAGATGCATTGGTGCACACCACAAAATTTGTAACAGGATCTGGTACTGCAAGAATCGGTGCACTCATGAGGGCTCTCTTGAGCTCTTGAAAAGCTCTATCACACTTTTCTGTCCACTCATACTTCTTCACCTTTTTCTAAAGAGATGTGATGGGGTGTGCCAATCGAGAGAATCCTAAAATGAAACGTCTGTAATATCCTGCTAGCCCCATAAAGATCCTCACTTCAGTAACACTGGTGGGTGCTGGCCAATCCATGATGGCCCTAATCTTTGATGGGTCTACTGAGACTCCATCACCTGATATGACATGATCCAAATAATGTATCTCGGGTTTGAAGAATGCACACTTCGACAAGCTGCCAAACAACTGATTCTCTCTTAGCTTCTGCAATATCTGTCTTAGGTGCTCTTCATGTTCTCTCTCATCATGAGAATAAATCAAAATTTCATCAAGAAAGACAACCACAAACTTATCCAAAAAGGTACGAAATACTTCATTCATGAGGCTCATGAATACAGCTGGAGCATTTGTGAGGCCAAATGGTACCATGGTGAACTCATAGAGACCATACCTAGTACGAAAAGTTGTCTTGGGGATATCACTATCCACAATCCTCAACTGATGGTAACCCGACTTCAGATCAATCTTTGAAAATACTTGGGCACCCTACAACTGATCAAAGAGATCATCGATTCTGGGAAGAGGATATCGGTTCTTGATGGTCACTTTGTTCAATTGCCGATAATCAATACACAACCTAAGTGATCCATCCTTCTTCTTGATGAAGATCACTGGTGCACCCCAAGGTGACACACTAGGTCGAATATGTCCCTTCTCTAAGAGTTTCTCCAACTAATATTTTAGCTCACTAAGCTCATGAGTAGTCATCTTGTATGGTGCTCTCAAAACTGGCTCGGCTCCTGGCACTAGGTCTATATGAAAATCCACTGCTCGAGGTGGAGGCATACTAGGAAGCTCTGAAGGAAACACATCTGCAAACTCCTGAAGGATTGGAAAATCATCAAGGGATGGCTCCCTCTCTGAATCTTCCTCTCTGTCACTTATAGTGATAGCAAACAACTGACAACCCTTTTGCATGCACCATCTAAGCTACATAGCAGAAATCATAAGAAGGGACACTGGTCTCTTCACTGCAAAGATCTCCCTAGAGATACCATCATCATCCACACATTCCACCCTCTTCTGTCGACAATCCATCTTGGCGCTGTGGGCATAAAGCCAATCAATGCCAAGAACAACATCATAAGAACCTAGAGGGGTAATGCATAGATCAGTCCTAGTGGACATGTCTCCAATCTACATCTGACAACTCCGCATCAAGGAACTAACTGACACTCTAGCTCCTGAGGCTAATTCTACCTCCCAACTAACATCCTATCTAACTTCCACTAGCCCACAATGCTCCACCAAAAATGGAGATATAAAAGAGTTTGTAGCTCTAGAATCAAATAAAACTGCAACCATACAACCCTGTATAATACCTGTAGCCTCGATAACTATGGCTTGATGCTCAGCCTGGCAGTTGTCAACCACTGCAAAAACTCTATGGGATCTACCCATGTCACCAACTGTCGACTCTGAAAAAGCCCTGCTCTGACCACTGGATGCTTGTCCCTATGGACACTCCCTAGCTATATGACCCATGCTACCACAAGTGTAGCATGGTCCGCGAGTATAAGATCGTGCACCCTGTGACCTAGACTGCTGTGGGCCTCTTGACCTGCTAGATCCGTTGTATCCACCCCTAGAAGACTACTGAGTCTTCACTGACTGTGACTGTGGGGCCTGTACTTTCTGATCCTACCTAGGACCCTGTGACTGCCACTGCTTGGGCTTGGAGCCCTGATAACCCTGAGAAGGTTTCTGCTACTGCTGCTACTAGGGTTTTGGCTGTTGATATTGCTGACCCATAGAGGACCCTGCTGTATAGTTCTGATTCCCTTTCCAAGGGGGTTTCTGCTGGGAAGAGTTTCGGTTCTGAGACCGATCCCGTGACTCCTGCCTACCTCGAGTATCCTCAGCAACTAGTGCTATCTCCACTGCCTGTCTGAAGGTGGTAGGGAAGGCCATCCTAACTAGGCCCTAAAGTGAGAAATTCAGACCCATGATAAAGCGATGCACCCGCAGTTTCTTGTCCTTCATGTATTCCACATAAGGAAGGAGCTTGAGAAACTTGCTCTCGTACTAAGCCACTATAAGGCCTATCTGATAAAGAGAATGGAACTCCTCTATCTATTTCTATCAGAAATGCTTTGACAAGTACCTCTCTCAGAATCTCTCTAGGAAGGATTCCCACGTGAGGGTGTCCATCCTCACTCCACCTATGATCTCCTCCTGATGCCACCAGTTGGAGGCATCCCCTCTCAACTGATGAACTGCTAAGCATGGTTTTAGATTACTCCCATAAGGGCATAACCCAAAGCACTGCTATAGGCTCTGTAACCATGCCTCTGCTATTGTTCCCTTAGTGGAACCGGTAAATAGTGGTGGCCCAAGTCGAATCAATTCCCTGATATCATCTCCTACATGTCTAGGAGGTCTGTCAAATGGGGGTCCTCTCTGGTGTATGGAATCTTCCTCATGTTCACCCTAACCCTCTAACTGCCTCGGTGGGGGACTCCTAGTCCTCTCTCTGACTCTGGGCCCGCCTCCTCCAGGTCCCTCTGCTTCCACTACTAGAATCTATTGAACTGGCTGAACTACTGGTACTACTCTTTGCTGAACTACACCAATCAAAGTCTGAAGTGCATCTATGATGTCTTCATTCAGGTTTGATGATAGTGGAGGTGGAGGTCGTGGTGGTGGAGGTGGTCCATCCTCCTGTCTCGCTCTACCACCCCTAGCCCTATGACCTCTGCCTCGCCGACTACGAGTAACGAGAGGCATCTACACAATTAAAAGTTTGAGTTAAGTTTAGGAAGTACAATGGTTAAAGGTTCCTAGTGTTGAAACATGGGCTCTGATACCAAAATGTCATGCCCAAACTACGAGGGCAAAAACACACAAATATATTTTTTTTATAATACTAATAATTAAATTGCTCTTAAGTTCTGAAATGATTCATTACAGTTTAAGTAAAGGTTCTCTACATCATCTTTAGTTTAAAACTCTTGTGGAGGAATGCATTGTCAGGATTTTGAAGTTCTTCATTATTAGATTGAAATCATTGTTTACTTAATTCGTTATTACATTGCTTAAAAAATCAAGTGAAAATTATTTTAATAACAATCAAAATGAAATTAGGTTTAGATTAATTGTAAAATTCAAATCAATAAACCCGAGTTTAATCCTATATCAAATAGCCAATTAACCTTTCATACTTTATCTACTTAGAACGAACTAAAACAATTCTAATAATTAAAAACAAAACATTAATCCCAAACTTAAATTAAAGATTATTAATTTGAATCATACACTAGTCATAATTTTAATTTACTAACAACTAACTAATTAAACTAACCAACGAAATCTAAATTTGATCTAACCATATACAAAATGAGTGTCTAATCTTTAAATAGATCTTAACTTTACAATTTAAATAAAATTAAAACTATCTAATTAAACCATGAAATTAAACTAATATTACAAAAGAAATATAAATATAAAATTTAAACAAATAACTTAACAATTTACAATTTAAACTAAATAAAACTAACTACTAAAGCAACTAACTAAATAAAATTATTAATAATAAATCTTATCAAACAAACTAACTAACATCATAATCTAACCTAACTATTACTAACCTACACTCTACTCTACCCTAACCTAACCATCCCACCTGACCACTAGCCAAGTTGATTTGACCCCCTACACCTCTTCCTAGGCTCCCACGCAAATCCAAGACCTTACATCAAAAGGGTACACTGATATCATGGAGGAGAAGAAGTTTTAAAGCAGATTTATATCTGCAAACTTTACTACATACCCTAAACTGTATACCAAAGACCCAACATATGTCATGTCACTGACATGGCATCCATCACACTCCTTCCCACGCAACCCAAGGTGGAAGAAAATGCATCCCAAGCTATGGCACGTGAGCAGAGACAAGGGAAAGGAAATAATAAAAGGGAAATGACCACCAATTTCAAACTTAAGAAAATTAGCAAACTTTTCCCCCAACATAAATGTTCTACCATCCAATACTGAGCACTAGATAAGGAGGGAGATGGAGATGGGATAGGGTGGTAGAATCCATAACATAACAAGGGTTAGTCCATAGGTGAGCACTTCAACAAGGGGAAAAAGGTAAGTTTTAAACATAAACTAATATCTTCATCCCAAGCCCCACGCTTTCCAAGGTTGTGACAAGCACAAGGTCAAGGGGGGGTAGTACAGGGATGACATCATCAATATGATGAGACAAATATTTTTCCTTAGAAATAAATATAGTTTCAAGCTGACGTGCAATCAAGGAAGATGGAAGAGTAATGCTAAGATGGGATATTTATAAAAGTTATTGCATAAAGTTTAGTTGATAGGAATTAGATGTATTTTTTTTGTATTAATTTATTCAAAATGTATTTTATTCTATTTTGTTTAATTCCAAATTTTAAATAAAAAGAATCATTTAAGGAATATTCCCTATTGCTCAAACTCATTTAATTTCTACTCCCATACAAAAGGCAGAGAGTTTTACTCTCTTGCAACACACATTATTTTTTTTTGATGAAAATTTTTCTAAGTATAGAAATTACAAGACAAGCAATATATATATATATATATATATATATATATATATATATATATATATATATATATATATTTTCAAGGTGTATTTTTTTCTTTGGAATAGATTTAAAACATTTACACCAAAATCATTAGATCTCCTATAAATCTTAAATTGGAATAATTTGACCTATGTCAATAATTTCTTTTAAATGAAAATCTATAGAGCCTAATTACAACCTTAACATACCAAGAATATAAATTATCTGTTTTAATCAATAATGCAATACTTATTGATTCAAATAATCATGCAACCTAAATCTACATCCATGATCATAATTTTCATTTTCAACATAAAAGAAAACTTGAAATTTTACCAAATTGAACATCATCAATTCCATCCTATTTTTGAGATTCATCCATCTAAATTTAAATCACGATTAAGTCACATGATATCCAATTATACTGAAAACACCAATTGTATTGGCAAACTTGATCCAAAGGCTCAGCCGGGAAAGAACCAGGAAGAAAACTCGGCTTCGTTGCCATTTACAAAAAAGTTTAAAATACAATTTACAATAGGATATCAATCCCAAATTTCAACAATTTAATTGAATTTTCTTCATGACCCTCATCAAGGGATTTATAATGTTTTCTGCAACACATTTCTAGAACCATGGAGGGAACAAAATCTGATCAGATGACCAAAAACATGACCAAGAACAATTCAAACATGCATATTCCTACAAGGTTTTTACAATAAGATCCACAATGAATCAACACTAGGGAAAGGTGGATTCTTCCAACAGGAGAAGTCAAGCACAACACCAAATCAGATGTCCAATCGGGGCTATTAACCAAGAACTTTCGTTCTTCCATTTAACCATGCCATACTCATACGAGGTTTGTGCTAATGGGTAGGGGCCCATAACACTCTACCCTCTCTCCCTCTTCTCATCTTGAGAAGATACTCTACACTGGTTGGAGTCCAACTAAATAGACCTTTCCCAAAATTGGTCACTTCTGCCCTCTCCAAGGGTGAGTAATACCAAAACACCCATGCAAGAAAAATCTCAAAATTTGCAAACATAAACATGAAAGGAAATCATCCAAAATAACATGGTTTTCAAATCTTCCCAACATATCCACAAACATACAAACATAGAAACAACAACAAGGTAGCATAAGCATGAAACAAACATGAAAACTGAATAAGGGAGATGAGAATTTCCTACCTTCACAAAGAGGTAATGGCAATGAACAAGTTTGAGTAGAGTTTCCACTTCCTTCCTTCAATCTTCAAAAACTCCTCTCTAAATGTAGAGATTGGGTAACAACCTCCACAAGTCCAAGATGGGCCTCTAAATAAGCCTCTAACTCAACCACCCAAAAGGAGCAATAACTACTTCCACCGACTAGCAATTCTAGAAACTCCTAACTCAACCCACACTATGGTTAAACACTAAGTGGAGGTGAGGTGAGGTGACTCAAGATAACCACTTGCAGCTTTTGCACAAAGGAAAAATGAGACTTTTTGAGTGGCCTCAAAAGTCAATAAAAGGGGCTTAGGGGTTGGAAAAGACCCCTAACCCATACCCATACCCTTTGGGTATAATAATTTCATGTTTTAAGCCTTAGGAAAAAGGTTTAGGGCAAAACAAAATCTAGGAATAAAATAGGACCTTCTAACTACTCTATCATGCAGATAAAGCACTAATCCGGATTAAGGGATGACTAACCTCGATTAAGAACCTAATTAGCAAACTAACACTAACTTAAGCCAACTTGGGTCGAAAGGTTACACAACTAACCCTAATCAACATACTGAAGAACATAACCAATTTGCGAGTTTCAAGCGACACTAAAATAGCATAATTACAAACACTAACATTCACTGACCATAGGAAGATACATACATACATCTCACAATACAATATGTGAATCACAAACAACAAGGTTTCCAAAATTAACACATAGAGATGAGTTATGTTCCTCCATAGGGTTTCTCGGCTAAAATATCTGCACACTCATTGCACACATCAGTAGTCCCGCAAAAATCACATGTACATGTATGTATACGTATTAGAAATTCACATAAATTGAAACATACATCAATAAGGGTTTCTTTATCCCACTTAATTCTTAACCATTTAAAATCTCTTAAATCAAAGTTGCCATCCTACATTACTAATTTCATCAACATACATATACATGAAACATTAAATGGCAATCATCAAATATATCTGAAAGTAACATCACACAATATGAAATAATATAGTATGTTCTAAGCATCAGATAATGTCTCGACATCTCGAGTCGTGAATATCAAAATAATAGTAATGTATCACTATGCTACGATGGGCTAGGGCGAGGCCTCACAATTATGGTCACACTATTTAAAAATGTGTTTTAAAAAAATTGTATTATTCATTTCCTATGAAGATATGCTAGTATAGGCTATTCAAATCTAAGCCTTATTTCACTAATTAAATGGAAGTCATCCCGTTAAATCTAAATTAGGGATTAATGAATATGAATTCTTATTACACCTATTCTGGAAAGCAGAAGTGTAGGGAAATTCATTAGATATATAGTTCTTTATTTCGATTTAAGAGAGATAAGACATGTTATGGAGTAATTTTATTTCTGTTATATTAAAGGAAGATATACAACAGTGGCGACAGTATCTAAAAATTATGTAACCAAATTTTTTTCGGTTGTTACATTCAATATAAAGCGATGTAAAGAAATTTAAGCACACAAAGGGTCAAAATTTGAATTTAAAAATTGAATTTTTATTAATAGTTATCCTCTTTTGTGCTATGATTTTAAACTAATTAAATTAGCCTTTATAATATAAAGATATTTCATTATCACTATTTTCTATAATTCTTCAATGTCACCAACTTACAATTCATTTGGACTCTTGAAAAGTAAGAAATGTTTAAATGTCTATATGTATCCAAATGCCTCCCCAAACCAACAATTATCATGTATAATGGTGACTTGCACTATATAATTTATTTTGGAGATTTTTTTTTTGAGGTACATTAAAAGTGAGATGCCAATTCTTTAATTTTTGTCATAGATACTTAGTCAAAGAGGATCTCTTAATTTGTCTCAAATAGAGCCTGACAATACTAACTCCACACATATCCTCTTGCTCCCCCATCTTAGGTAGGGACTCAAGCTGCACATAGCCTTTGTTTTAGTAATTTCTACCTCAAACTAATTAGTTCTATTGTACTCACAACTTGAGACATATTTGTATGTTTGCACCTATATAAGTACAACTCGAGGAAAAAATTATTTCATCTATATGAATACTTTCTTTGAAACTTTATTTTCATGCTTCTAACTCTGCAGAATCAAAGTAACTAATAAATAAAGTTTTTTTGTAAGGTGCATAATTATTTATAGTTTTAAAATAGTATAAAATAATTACATAGCAAAAAATACCATAGCACCTTTTTGAAAACATGTAAAAAAGAAAAATCACAATTCAATATGTAAAATAAATATATTGTTAACATCAAATATTACATAAGCATTGTCATATTAAAATATTGCAATTTTTTTTTTTGAGTAATTTACATAGTAGAAGTGTAATACATTAAACCACCAAAAGACCAAGACTTAAAATCAACCCACCCACCCCGGCAAAGCAAGGCCAAAAAAAAAAATGTTGTATAAAACACTTAACTACAACACCTCCCAAGAAAGATATATATATATATATATATACACACACATTGTAATACGAATCTAAGAATTACAATTAATTTGAAACATTAACATTATAGCATAAAACAATATCGTTACACCATAATCACTAGAATATGCTCATGACATCAGACTTAACCATCACTACAATAATGTTGGATCAACATGAATTGGCCAACAATGTAGAATGATATGGCGCTATTCTCATGACATCATACTTAACCATCACTACAACAATATTGGATAAACATGAGTTAGAAAACAATGCAGTATGATATGGTGCTCTCCAAATCATGATTGACTAATGAGCTAGAACTCCCATCTTGCTAAGTCATCTCTACACATGCTACAAAGTCGAGTCTAGAATGGACGGGGAGGCTGTCTTGTTTCTATTTTGTAGTAGCTCATGGATTATTCTAGCGTGTCCATTGGCTGAAATGTCCTGAATAAAGGAGACAAGCCAAGTCATTAAAGTTAACAAATTAGAGCATATAATTTGCATTTCTATTTCCAATTGGAGAAAGGAGTGGGAGAAGGCAGCTTGACATTGAATCTTCCAAATATTTTTAATAATAATTAGACTACAAGAGTTAGAAATCATGTTATGAGTGGGTGAGGATCCAAGAAGAGCATATTCAAGATCCATAATTACAAGAATAAACTTTAGAAGCGGTACTATTCAAGAAACTGTTGTATTTTAATCTTCCTGCCAAAATTCATAATTCATATTACCCTTCCCGCCTTTGAAATGTCCATAATCAAATACTCGTGGAAATATTAAAATATCAAGCTTCGAACCTTATAACATATTTTTTGTAGCCCGCAAGTTCTCTGTCGTCAGATCCGAGGAAGATCGACAGTTGGCGCCATGTCGCTATGGTGAAGTTATGCAATCTTTACCATAGCGACATAGCACCCTTTCGCCACGTGGATCAGTGGGGCTAGGTCTCACCAAGGTATGTTATTCAAGTATTTCCAGGTGTCATTCGAGTGTGGTGCGGTTGCTAAGGTGGCACCAGATATGATGGGCCCAAGGTAAGGACAACACAGTGATACGACGAGTCTTCATGATCATTCGATTTTAAGGCCAATCAACGGTTGGCGCTATCTCGCCATCGATAACTGCATGATAGATACCATGGTGACATAGCACCTTGTTGACATGTGTCTCGCTGGCTCAGCGAGGGTTGACAGTTAACGACTGGCAGTTAATGTCGTGGTTAGCTTTGTGATCGTCACAGTTAATGATAACAGTTTGAAGGGTGGCACAGTTAGTTCAATAAAGGGTGGTCAATGCAGAAGGACTTAGTAGGGTGGCAAAAGGATAAAAAGCTATTGGTCCACGTGGCTCATTCTAGTGCCAATGATACGTTGACTTGTTGACTCTGCTGATTCATGCACCAAGAAGGGAAAAATTGAGGGTTATCTTGCGGATCTGATCTCGGCGATCAATCCAAACCACCAGAAATGAATGCGAAACATAGAAAGACACTCCACCATCTCAGTCGATCCATCTACTTGGTCAGAGTGTAGTTATGGCACTGCTTCTATCTTCTCAAGGCATTATTTGGAAAAAAAGATCAGATTTTCTTCAGATCCCCATGATTGTCCTCCGTAGGACTTAATGGCAGGTAGCTGTGAAGTCATTTCAGCAGGAAAAGATCTCAGTTATGCCTGAACTATAAAGGAAAATTTTGTATTTTTTTGAAAAAAGGACTCCTTTTCTAATTTCTTTGCTACTGCTCATAGGTCTGCAGTGTAAAATTCCCTTTGTCTTTGAGCTGTATAACATTTTGTGTCATCTCCTTCAGCCATCGATGTGTATGTGCATCTGTCTTGCCTCTCATTAGTGTATTGTTGAGATCTATGGCATGCATACTGTGTCTATTTTTGGCCTATTGGATAATATATAAGTGAAATCCTTTTCCTTGTGTTATTCAGTTTGGTTTCCTGATCTGTATGTGGTTATTGATTGACATAAGTTTGGGTGTGTATGTCTTTTGAATGTTATCTTGGTTTTGTAGTGCATATATGGGTAGAAATGAAGTCTGAACACTCTATTTTGGTGCATCACCTCCTTAGATTAGACTAGGTAGATTTTCTTTCGTGCTCTCCTTCTCCCTTTTCCTCTGCAAGAGTAGATAGGTGCACCCTGATAGTAAGAGGAAGTTGGCCTTCTTCGGAGACTCAACCTCACAGTTCAAGTCCCATAGCTTGGAGGTTGTTTCCATGTTTCACTAGGTTGTCCTCGCGCATAGGCCTTGGAAAAGGGTGCAAACCTAAGTGACAAACAATTTTTGGCACGCCCGTTGGGACTGTATCAAAGATTCAAATCAGTTTTGGACCTCCACCGGTCATACCAACAGTTTCTGGCACGCCCGGTGGGACACTTTTCAAACAAAATTTAAAGTCTACTAGTGTCAAGAAGAAAAGAGTTTTAGAGATTAATGTTGAAGAGGTAGTGCTAGCTTCAGTATTCAAGCCTTTAAGAGGTTGATCCTTCAAAGTACTTGGTGACTTTGAACATCAACAAATTTGGTTCCAGGCCAAAGTTGCAGAAATTCATGCCCAAAGCTGAAACAAGGGCGTCTTCTAGAGGTAAATTTCAATATCAAGAGCTTTCTCTTTCAAATCCTAGAAGAAGGAGGACTAGAACTTCATTATCACCAGTTAGGGGTGTAATAATAGTTAATATACCTATAAGATCTATCTCTACTCCTCCTGTTTCTCGAACTCAGCCTAGATTGCCATCAACACTCATCAATAGAATGCTTGTTTACATGGCACAACCAAGAGTTCATGCTTTTACCACCTTTAATGGTGGAAGTCATCTATTGTTAGCCCAAAGACATGATATACCAGTATCTGCACTAAAAAGTATACTTGATTTTACTGGTGAAACTTCCATCTCCCCTTTAGAGCATATCCAAGAAGTAGCAAATGTCTGTAATATTCATGGTATCATAGAGGATGATGTTGCTGTCAAACTTCTAGCCTCATCTTTAAAAGGAAAAGAATTAAAATTGTATAGAGGCTTAGCTCATGGTTCTATAACCGATTGGGATGGACTAGGAGCAGGATTATGCAAACATTTTGAGGATAGAAGTGACTGTCTGTCACTTTTAGAGCAGCTGACTATTATAAAAAGAGCCCCCCATGAATGTATGACTAATTTTAACTATAGATTTCAAAAGACATGGGATAGAATACCTACTATAGTGAAACCTACCCCCGGTAATGCCTTCTTGCATTACCTTAGAGCTTTTAACAGTGATATTGCTACTACAATCCAAACTATGGGAGGAGATAACTTGCCTAATGATTATGAGATAGCCATAAAAGCTGAGAACATCCTAATACAAGGAGGAAAGTTGGCTCCAAGGCCCCCTATGCCTTTCTTTCCTGATGTTCCCAACCACCAACCAACAATGGCCCCTCTTCCTACAACTTCTACATCACAAGCCCTTACTCCAGTTCCCCAAGCTTCCACATCCTCAAATGGGATAGATGAACTCAAAGAGATGCTCCAAGGTCTAGTGCTGAATACAGATAAAAGAGAAAAGACCCTGGATAAAAAATTGCAAGAGCAGGGGAGGGAGTTGAAGGACCAAGGAAAGAGATTAGAGGATAGTTTCTCTATGATACAAAAAATGAGTAACAAAGTGGTGGCCTTAGAAAGGCAGTAGGCTCAAGGTGGAAAGCCTCCCCAATTGCAATATCAAGCTCCAAATGGTGGTAGGCCTCCTAAACAGTGGAATAGCTCTATTGATTAGGGTAGGAAAAATAGTCATGCTTCTGCTTCAAGTTCAAATCAGAACAGAGCTATAGTCCCTCAAAATAACTTGGCCCAATATCAAGATTTCTATCCTTCCTGCAACTATTATTATAGCTATTGCATGTGCCAGAAGGCAGAATCTTATTTGGCCCTGACTGACCAAGAACCTATAGCAAAGCAATCATATAAGGAGGATCATTCCAAGGAGGCCTCATATATTCAAGGACATGATGATTTCTCTTTCATGAATCATCAGATTGGGGAGCATTGTAATGTAAACCAAGATTCCGTTGCTCATAACACTAGAAGTAAGAAGAGAGCTATGGAACATGCTGCCCCTTCTCCTAAGCAGGCCTCAACTTCAAGTGCTACACCTCATGCACATGCAGCAAATGAACAAACAAGTAAATCACAACAGCAAAAGCAAGATTCTAGAAAGAAAGATGCAAGTGATCTTTATGTTGCCCCATCTCAACCTCTTATAAGTGCAGCTCCCAAAGTTTCTGCCAAAGTTCCTAATACACCATTCAGTGTGGTAGAGCAAATGAAGAAGACCAATGTGAAAATTTCTATGTGGGATGTTGTTGCTACCATACCAATGCAGAAGAGGATGCTGCAACAAGAATTAGAGAAGATTGAACCCAAGGATCAGCCATCTATCATGGAGAGTGCCACAAGTCTAGTACAACCAGTAGGGGATGTGGAGACAAGTAAAAAGGCTAGACCTCCTCCATTCTATGTTTCTTTGATTATAGGAGGCAAATTAGTCCATAATTGCATGATAGATTCAGGGGCTAGTAGCTTAGTAATGCCTAGGTGTCTTGTTGATGCTTTAGGAATGAAATATGAGCCCATTGTTAGGGATGTGTTGCAATTAGATGGTAGTACTGTCAAAACTGTAGGTATCCTTAGGAATGTGGAGATGGCCCTACATGCATGCCCTGGTTGCACTGTGATTCAAGACATATCTGTTGCTGAAGTCAAGCCCTATTTTGCTATCTGTCTTTCAAGAGACTTCATTGCTCAAATTGGTGGATTCATATCTGTTGATTGGTCATATATGTCATTTAAGACTAGATATGGAGCCAATGCCTCAATTAGAGCAAAACCTCAAGCCCTTCATCACACTGAATCCTACACCCCCAACTTCATCAACATGAATTTCCCTAGTCTAGAGATGGATGAAAATGACATAGTAAATGAGCCTGCTACTTCTATAGCAGAGATTCCTGATTTCTTCTTGGATGAGTGGGCAAATGCATATCAGTTGAACCTATGTCAGAAACTCTTGAGATAGGCCTTAGTACATATTGCATAATAGAGAAAGATGCTCAAGTTCCTAAAATTGTTGGGACTAATGATGATATAAGTGGAACATGGAGTATGTACTTTAATGGCTCAAGGAATAGAAATGGGTTAGGGGCTGGTGTTATCTTGACCTCTCCTGCACAAATAAGATACTACTTCTCCTTTAGACTCCAATTCAGTTGCACCAATAATGTAGCTGAGTATGAATCTTTGATTCAAGGTCTCTTACTTGCCCAAAAGAGAGGAATTCAAGCCTTGAGATTATATGGGGATAGTGAGTTGGCAGTTAACCAAGTGAGAAACCAGAACATCACCAAAAATGGCCTTCTCAAGTCTTACAAACACAAAGTCTAGGATTTTCTTGAGGGGTTCAACGCATTTAATGTTCAGAGCATTTCTAGAAAAGAAAATAAACATGCTGATAGACTTGTAGCAATAGGCGCATCTTATGATGTACTAGGGAATCTTGAGGAGAAGAAGAAGCAACAAATAAGGGTGGTAGTGAGGCCTGCCATCCCTGAAAACAACACTCATTGGCAGGCGTTTGATTCTAATGAGCAAATTGTGAGTTTCTTGCAGCATAAGCTAGAATTCTTAGATAGTAACCAATCAAGACTGCAAGATCAGTATGGTGATCAGATCATTCACCTCAGTTCTAACAAGTTGCCCAAGGGTCTCATTACCTTGGAGAGTGTCTTTAATACTGATGATCAAACAAGGGGCAAAGGAATGAATCTAGCTGCAGAAAAGGATGATTATGCCCCAGTTACCATTGCTGATGGAAAATTTCTGAATATGGGGAAGGTATGTTTTGAAATTGAGCACGAAAACTTCATTTATTTATGTTAAGAATTTAATGATGTATTTTCTTGGACATATGATGACTTAAAAGGGTTTGACCCTACTTTGTTTCAGCATACCATAGATTTAATTGATAAGGCCAAACCAGTAAGGCAAAAATAGAGGCCAGTGAATCCTAAGATTGAACGTCTAATGAGAAAAGAACTATCCAAGTTGATAGAGGCTAATCTAATATTTCCTATCAAACACTCATCATGGGTAGCTAACCTTGTCCTTGTAAGGAAGAAGAATGGAGAAATTAGACTGTGTGTGGACTTTAGGGATCTTAATTAGGCTTCTCTTAAAGATCAACATCCTCTCCCTTCCATGGAGCAAATTCTATCCAGAGTTAGTGGGTCAAGGAGATTCTCTTTTCTTGATGGATTCTCTGGTTATAACCAAGTGTTGGTTAAAGAATCTGATAGATATAAGACAACATTTACTACTAAGTGGGGCACCTATGCTTATTGCAAGATGCCTTTTGGACTAACAAATGCAGGTGCCACATTTCAAAAGGCAATGGAGATGGCCTTCAAAAAATTAATTGACAAGTTTGTCTTAGTATACCTTGATGATATAATTGTATATTCAAAAAATATAGAAGATCATTTTGACCATCTAAGACAGGTATTTCTAAGATGTAGAGAGTTTGGGGTTTCCCTTAACCCAGCCAAGTGTGTCTTTGCTACAATCCAAGGAAAATTATTGGGACACATTGTGTCTAAGGATGGGCTGACCATTGATCTAGAAAGAACAAAGGCAATACTTGCCCTTCCTCTTCCTAAACACAAGAAGGCACTGCAAAGTTTCCTTGGTAGAATAAATTTTGTAAGAAGGTTTATCCCTAATCTTGCTACCATGGTGAAACCTCTTACAGCTATGCTTAAGAAAGGTATGGTCTTCTCATGGACTAGGGAAGGGAAGGAGAGTTTTGAAGAGATCAAAGTAGCCATAGCCTCAACCCCTACTCTCATGAACCCAAATTTTGAGAAATATTTCATCCTCTACACTCTAGGTGGTGAGTCAAGTATCTCTACTATCTTGACTCAAACAAATGACAAGGATGAGGAGCAGCCCATAGCCTTGTTTAGTGAAGGGCTCAAGGAATATGAAGATAAGTACAGCTTTGTTGAGAACCAGGCCCTTGTGGTCATTAGAGCCTTGAAAAAATTCAAGCACCTCTTATCCCACAATAGGATCCATTTGTTGGTGCCCCATGCCAGCATAAAGGATTTCCTGTTAAGAAAGGATATTAGTGAAAAGAGAGCTGGATGGATCACTAAGGTAATGGAGTATGATGTTGATATTCACATTACCAAGCTGGTGAGAGGGAGAGGGTTGTGCAAAGAAATGTTATTAGGTCAGGATTCTGATGAAGAGGTTGCTATGGTATTAACAGAGTAGCAGGAGGAAGGAAACGTTAATGGCCCAAGGAGCTAGATAAATGACATGAAGAGCTTCTTATTAGGGAATATATACCCTCAGGGATTGGACAGAACTAAAATGAGACAATATAGACTGCAGTCCATTCCCTATGTTGTGATTGATGGTATCCTATTCAGGAGCGATTTTAATGGGATCCTGTTGAGATGCATTGAAAAGGATCAGGCTGAGAGAATGATTAAGGAACTTCATGATGGCCCTGATGGTGGCCATTTCTCTGCAAGAACAACTACCATGAAGATCATGAGGGCTGGTTATTATTGGCCATCTCTGTTCCATGATTGTTATGGATATGTGAGAAAATGTGAGAAATGTGCTTTCTTCTCAGGCAAACAGAGGCTTGCAGCTCTCTCCCTTCATCCTATTCAGGTGGATCAGCACTTTACCCAGTGGGGGTTGGATTTTATAGGCCCCATTAATCCTCCATCTAGCGCAGGTCATAAATGGATTTTGGCTGCTACGAATTATTTCACTAGATGGACAGAGGCAGTTGCCTTAAAGGATGCCACAGAACCATCAGTTGTTGAATTCCTTGATGGAATTTTATCTAGGTTGGGTGCTCCTTCTACTATCATCTCAGACAATGCTAAGTCTTTTGTTGGAACCCAGATTTGTGCATGGGCAATGAATCACAATATCTACCGGAGCACATCATCAAATTACTATCCCCATGGTAATGGTTTGGCTGAGTCTTCCAACAAGAATCTGATCAAAATCATGAAAAGGACAATAGAAGACAATCAGAGGGTCTGGCATAAGAAATTAAGAACTACTCTGTGGGCTGATAGGATAACACCCAAGAGATCTGTGGGGAATTCACCTTTTGTGCTAGTATATGGTAGGGAAGCCAGACTCCCAATCTCATTGGAATTACCATCCTTGGAGTTGGCTCATTAGCTTGAATTGATCGAAGATAGTGCCATGAGAGTGAGAATGGCAGAGCTAATTGAGTTAGAAGAGAAAATAAAGAAAGCTATGCAAACCCTAGAGATGCATCAACAGCAGATGAAAAGGAGTTTTGATAAGAAAACTAGGGTCAGAACCTTCAGAGAAGGAGATTTAGTTCTAAAGTGGGATGCAGATAGGGCAAAACCAAGAAGACATTCCAAATTTGATGCACTATGGAGTGACCCCTATTTGATTGCCAATTGCAAATCGGCTAATGCATTCCAGCTAATCCGGCCCCATGGAGAGGTTTTGCCCATTCCAGTCAATGGGATCTATCTGAAGCCCTATTTTTGAAATTTTGGGAATCCATGTACATAAGTAGTTTAGTTTCTTTTCTGTTGTTTCCTACTTTTCAATAAGTGCACATGCACATGGTTCTCTCTTTGACTTGCCAACTTCCGAAGTTTTGACAATTTTGAGGTTGCAGAAGCAGAGCTACCATTTTCAATGTTTTGATCTCCTCACAAAAGGGTTAGGGTTTTGCAGTTCTCAAATTCATACTTTTTTTACTCCATGGCCCAATGAATTGTTTATAGGCACTGGTCATGCATCGAGCATGCTCATGCCCCCTGTGAGTTGCCAGAAATGTTGTATTTTAATCTTCCTACCAAAATTCATAATTCATATTACCCTTCCTGCCTTTGAAATGTCCATAATCAAATACCCGTGGAAATATTAAAATACCAAGCTTCGAACCTTATAACATATTTTTTACAGCCCGCAAGTTCTCTGCTGTCAGATCCGAGGAAGATCGATAGTTGGTGCCATGTCACTATGGTGAAGTTGTGCGATCTTTACCATAGTGACATAGCGCCCTTCCGCCACATGGATCAACGGGGCTAGGTCTCACCAAGGTACATCTGTCAAGTATTGCCAGGTGTCATTTGAGTGTGGTGCGGTTGCTGAGGTGGTGCCAGATATGATGGGCTCGTGGTAAGGATAGCACAGTGATACGACAAGTCTTCAAGATCGTCCAATTTTAAGGCCGATCAACGATTGGTGCTATCTCGCCATCGATAACTGCATGGCGGATACCATGGCGACATAGCGCCTTGCTGACATGTGTCTCGTTGGATCGGCCAGGGTTGACAGTTAATGATTGGCAGTTAATGTCGTGGTCAGGTTTGTGATCGTATAGTTAATGTCGTGGTCAAGTTTGTGATCGTATTGTTAATGATAACAGTTTGAAGGGTGGCACAGTTAGTTCAATAAAGGGTGGTCAACACATAAGGACTTAGCAGGGTGGCAAAAAGATAAAAAGCTATTGGTCCACGTGGCTCATTCTGGTGCCAAGGATACGTTGACTTGTCAGCTCTGTTGATTCATGCACCAAGAAGGGAAAAATTGAGGGTTATCTTGTGGATTTGATCACGACGATCAATCCAAACCACCAGAAATGAAGGCAAAACATAGAGAGACACTCCACCATCTCAGTTGATCCATCTACTTGGTCAGAGCACAGTTATGGTGCCACTTCTATCTTCTCAGGGCATTATTTGGCAAAAAAGATTAGATTTTCTTTAGATCCCCATGATTGTCCTCTGCAGGACTTAATGGCAGGTAGCTACGAAGTCATTTCAGCAAGAAAAGATCTTAGTTATGCTTGAACTATAAAGGTAGATTTTGTAGTTTTTTGAAAAAAGGACTCCTTTTTTTATTTCTCTGGTACTGCTCGCAGGTCTGCAGTGTAAAATTCCCTTTGTCTCTGAGCTGTATAACATTCTATATCATCTCCTTTAGCCATCAATGTGTATGTGCATCCATCTTGCCTCTCATTGGGGTATTGTTGAGATCTGTGGCTTGCATACTGTGTCTATTTTCGGCCTATTGGATAATATATAAGTGAAATCCTTTTCCTTGTGTTATTTAGTTTGGTTTCCTAATCTGTATGTGGTTATTGATTGACATAAGTCTAGGTGTGTATATCTTTTGAATGTTATCTTGGTTTTGTAGTGCATATATGGGTAGAAATGAAGTCTGAACACTCTATTTTGGTGCATCACCTCCTTAGATTAGACTAGGTAGATTTTCTTTCGTGCTCTCCTTCTCCCTTTTCCTCTCCAAGAGTAGATAGGTGTGCCCTAATAGTAAGAGGAAGCCAGCCTTCTCCAAAGACTCAACCTCATAGTTGAAGTCCCACAGCTTGGTGGTTGTTTCCATGTTTCACTAGGTTGTCCTTGCGCATAGGCCTTGGACAAGGGTGAAAACCTAAGTGACAACAGAAACCTCTGTTTAGACTTTCACTATACTGTGTTTTCCCTAAAAGCTCCAAGAGTTGATTTCCCTCCACTCATTTATAAAAAAATATTTTCTCTCCATTATAAAAATTAAAGTTGTACAATAACACACAATTTATGGTAACATGTCCATTTCATACTAAGCTATGCTATGTGAAACCCAATTTGAAGTTCTACTTCAGCTAGAGATGTTTATACTTTGTTATCCTCCAAAGACATTCCCATTATTTTAGGTATCAAAAAAGTGCACACAAACAAGTCATAGGTGTTTGTGAAGAACTCACATAGATAAAAATATTTCCCATGTTTCATCAATAACTTGTCAAAATGACCAACATTTCTTAAAGTGTTAGGTTGTTTTACATTGAATTCTCAAGGTAGAATATTAGTAGACTATGTATAGTTACTAAAGATGTTGAGTGCAATATTAAATTAGTAACTGGTGCAAGAGTTAACATTGAAAAATATACTTGTGAATGTGAAAATGAACTCATTGGCAACTAAAAACATTAACACTACCTAAATCATCTATAAATAATATCCCCATAAACTAAATAAACTAGTTACAAAACAGAGCACTAGTAACATGGTCAGAATAATTACTATTTAAATTAGAGTGGAGCTATGGAAACTATTATCTTACTTTAAAATGATGGTTCTTTGAGTATGAGGAGTGTGTTTTAGTCATTCTAAGATGAATGCAATATTATCTTGATAAGTCTGAATTTAATAAAGATTTTCTATTTAGGATGAACAAGATGGTCAAGACACAAGATTAATTAAACAACCTAAGATTTATTGATGATTTAGTTTAGGAAATATTGACGAATTGATTGACCCGTACTTTTTTCTAATTATTATCTTTATGAATGGACTTCAAATTTCATTTTAATATATTTCCTAAAATATTTATTAAAATATTCAATATATATTTTCTAGTAATCACGACTCACACCTCACAACTATGAGAGGGGGTTGGGAGTAAAACAATTGTGTGTAATAATTATAAACTTCAACCTTCTTAAATTAATCACCGAACAAGAATATAGCAATGAATAAAGTTATGAAAGATAGCACCATAACACAAGGATTTAAATGGTTTGAAGAAACCCTTTCTTACAAAATTTTTCTTTTTTTTTTTGACTTTTGTATTCATCAATAAAATGACCTTTTTCACTAGCTTTTTGTACTATTCAAATCAATTTGGAGAACCCTTTGACTTACCAACATACCACATTTCAACTTGAAGGCGTTGCACTTTCTATTACAAAATATGAACCTTGTCTATACTTCAATAAGTTTTAAAACAACTCTTAGCTAACAATATGTACATATTCCTATGATAAATTTGATATGTGGATTTTTTTTGGTATTTTTTAAGTTTGAGGAAATTCAATTATTGTGGCCATTAGGCTTTCTTTTGAGATTATCATTGGAGTGTCATTTAATACTAACCTTATTTGGGGTTTTGAAGGTTAATAAAAACTTCACAAATTATAGTCATGTACTTAAGATTTCAATAAGTAGTAAAGGAATTTGGGGTTCAAGGAGTTGATAGTGTTGGAATAATGATACATTTGTCATTAGTTACAACACTTATTTGATTCTGAATGCTTACCGAGTTCATCACTCAGTTTACAGTTCATACCGAGCATTCGTTGGTTACCAAGTATGTTCAGTAGTATTTACCGAGTCAGGAAGGTAAACAAAGGTTTTAGTGTTTACCGAGTCAGAAAGGTAAACGAAGGTTTTTGGTGTTTACCGAGTCAAGAAGGTAAACGAAGGTTTTAATGTTTACTGAGTCAGAAAGGTAAACGAAGGATTTAGTGTTTACCGAGTCAGGAAGGTAAACGAAGGATTTAGTATTTACCGAGTCAGGAAGGTAAATGAAGGTTTCAGTGATTACCAAGACAAAAAGGTAAAAGAAGTATTCAGTGCTTACCAAGTGAATTGAAGGAGTTAGTTTCTACCAAGTGACACAATGTTTACCGAGTCACCAGTGGTTACCAAGTTCCAAGCTACTCAGAGTGATTAGTATGGACCGAGCCCCTACCTCTACCGAGTGCATGACGATGCCATGTAATGTAGTGGATGCCGAGTGTTAGAAGGTCACTGAGTGAGTTTGAGGAACCTGAGTTTTCTACTATCTGGCCGACTCAGTAATGTTTTGTCCACTTGTGTTTGGCCGACCTTGTTGCTGTAAATATTGGAATGGTATATATGTAATGTATTGTGCCATTTGCAATATAAAAAAAAGAAAATAGATATGATGAAGAGAAGTAACAGTGAAGTAAGAGCGAATTGAAAGAGAATCAGCAGCGGAGTATTCAACAAGGTTATCAAGGTGCAACAAAGATATATCCATCACATCAAGTGATCAGTACATAAGATCTAATCAGCAAACTAGTTGCAAGCAGATCGACTGCTTCATCCTAATAGGTGAATCAATTTTGTAAATCCTTTAATAGGGTAGACTTAACAGTCTTTTGTAAATCTCCTAACAGAGTGCATACTTCATTGTATGTTTATAAATCGTCTAACAAGATGGATCTAGTAGTCCTACTTGCTCCTAATAGGGCATATCACCAGAAGTGATCACTGTAAGCCTTAACCGGCCAACTTTATACTGCAGTATTGAAGTTTTGTGGGCATCATCCCCACCCCAGTTTTACTTTCAATTTGAAAGGTTTCTGGGTCACCAAATCAGTGTGTTAATCTTTTCATGCATACAGTAAAGTAGATGAATGAATGGTGAATTTGTTATTATGCTGAATTGGTTTAAATTTTAAATGTTACTGATTCACCCCTCCCCTCTCAGTAACATTGTTAGACCTGAATATTTCCAACAATTGGTATCGAAGCTTTGTGGTTCTCAGGACAGAGCTTGACAGCTTGAGCAAAGATCAAGGACAATGGAGATATTTAGACTTGACAAAACTATTGAGAATGAGAAGCTAGATTTGGAGATGGCCATGGTTCAACTCAAAGAAGCAAAGGAACATCTTTCTCAATCCTTAAAAAGAAGAAAGGAACTTGCAAGACAAATAAATGACCATTTTTATGTTGAAGAAAGGATTGAAGATTTGTTACCATCAAGTAATACAGAAGAAGCTGACAAAGCAATCAGAGAACTTCTAGAAAAGAATGGATCTCTACAAGAAGAGGTAAGAAAGCTTAAAAGAGAGCAAGAAATATAGTCAATCAGGCTATGTGAAGTTTTGGAACAAAGAAAAAAAGCACAAGAAGAATTGGAAGATAGAAGTCATGAAACTCAAAATCAATCCCTTGAACATGAAGATCTAGCAGATCAACTATCCAATGCAAATGAAGAAATCAGGATTCTCAGAGCACAAAATGAAAGTCTACAGAATGACTTAAGAACTGAGAGACAAATCAATGAAAGCTTGGAAAATGATCTAAATATTGAAAAGCAAGTCAATGAAAGGATGATGAAATCTCAAGCAGACATGAGTCAATTGAATCAGTAAAATGAGTAGAATTGTTATAAGAAAAAGGGTAAAGTTGGTCTTGGATACAAGGAATAAGGTGAATCTTCTGAACAAGGTACCCAAAGGAATCAAAGACCCACTTGTAATCATTGTGGCAAGATAGGTCATACATCTAACAAATGTTGGAGTAATGGTAAAGGTAAATTCAATGGCAAATGTTTCAATTGCAATCAGCATGGTCACAAAGCCAATGAATGCAAGGAGAAACCAAAGTTTGAAGGCAAGTGTCACAAATGCAAGAAATAAGGACATAAGGCATCTGAATGTAGATCAAAATCACTCAATCGAGCAGAACAAATTGTCAAAGCAATATTTGGTTGGGATTACAATACTTGGTGTAGATGTCACTATTGTGGAGAATATGGACACATAGGAAAAAACTGTAGAAGGCATCACCTAAGGAAGAAAGATACAACCATAAGATGCTATACGTGTACTGAACTTGGTCATATAGCCAAGAATTGCATGAATATAGGAAAGGTTGAAGATGAAAAGAAAACTAGAGCTGATAATATTTGAAAGCAAATGAAACAACAGTGGATTCCTAAGTCTACCGAGCAAGAAAATTCAAATGATGGAAATGTCACTCTAAGAATGGGTGACTCCACCATTCCTAATTAGACTTATTAAGAAGGATAAGGGATTACATCTTCAAGCCATATCCTAAGCAGTTCTAGAAAGAAGGAGTGAAAATGATAAATCAGTATTGCAAATACAAGTCATAATTCACAGTGTCGCATCTACCGAGTAAGGTTGATTTTCAGACTTTATCGAGCTTGGTCAAAAAATAAGAAAGGTTTTGTGTGTTCACCGAGCTGCAAGGTTTACCGAGCAAGTCGGTGACTATTTATAAAACCCTAATTCTCAGCTACCTTTGTACTCGAGCATTAATGACAGGATTTCGATCAAAAAGGCAGAATTTGATCTCATTCTTCACCACGAATTCAGAGTTCACAGAGAAAATATATTTTCAAGTGCATCCTAGCGAGTTCAAGTGATTTGAAGCGATTTTCTAGCAAAGAAATTGTGTTACGAAATCGTTCTCTCACCGAGAAGCAATGGCATCCGCAAGCACCAGTAGCAGCAAGGCGAAGAGAGGTTCTGAAATGCTTGTGAAGGGAGTCGAATGGAAGGCGCCCAATTTCAAAATTGTTCCTGCCATCACTGAATCACTCGACCTACATGGAGCTCAATCGCAGATCCCTCCAAAGGTACTTCTAATCAATGATATTCGTACTCATTTCAAGTGTAATATGCAAGAAATAGGGACACTAGATATGGATAGTACCCTAGTCGAGTTATGCGTGGATGGAACCCTAAAACCTGAGTTCAAACATTTGGAAACCAAGGGCTTAACCCATATCCCGCATCTGCCAAGGAGTTTCCAAGTAAAATGGGTAAGATATATCTTAAGCCGTGTGCATAATGGACAATTATGGTTAGAGCAACCCATCCTCATAACAAAGAAGATGATCCACAAGATCACGGGTTTAACAATGTTGACCAAAGCCAAAACCACCAAAACCCTAGGTCGAGATGAACTCCAAAAATTAACCCAAGCTGAATGAGATGGAAGAGGTTTAAAGCTCAACAATGTTTCAGATATAGAACTGAAATTTGGTATTTGTGTTATTGCATACAAACTATATAGTTCCAGCAGGCTGAATAGTGTACCCTGTGAGGCTGTAGATTTGGCATATAAAATTGTAAAGAAAAATATGCAGTTTGACCTAGCTGATGTGCTATTAAAACAATTGAATAAAAACATGGATAGCATAAGGACTGCAAAGACAAACCCTTGTAAATTTGGTTCTTTGCTAGTTTGTTTATTTTTCTATGTACAAAAATTCTTTCCATCTAAGGGTGCAGTTGTATGGAGGAAAGATACTCCAATTTTGTATCAAATAAACGAATTCATAGCAGAAATGGGTATGAATTTTGATAAGGTAATGGATAATTATTTTGAAGATTTCAAGGAAAGGATGAACAACAGGTTCAGGATACCTCCAAAACTTGTTGAAGAGTATAAGGATGATGTCTGTTTCATGGTTGACTATGACAGAGTCTACATCCATGCAGTCAAACCCCAAGTGGCATGGGTAAAACCATTGCCCTATGGGCTAAATATTGATGATGCCAGAGATATCATTGAGGCACTGGTAAATGAACCAGTGGATCCCAAGTTGCCTGCATTTGGAACCTATGAAGAGGCAAAGGTTAGAATAGAGCTTGAAATCAAGCTTCCTCAAGCAATCTCTAAAGGCAGGAGAAAGATAGAAAAGCTAAAAGCTGATACTGGACCTCTCATGATAACAGAAGGGAGAGGAGAAGATGAAGAAAAGGAAGAAGAAGAAGAAGAGCCTCAACGAAAGAAAGGTAAGGTGACTATCACCAAACCTACAAAGCAAACCACTGCAGTATTCTCCAAGAGAACAAGACAGGGAAAGAAGGAACCTGTATTTGTTAAGCCTCCACTCACCTTTGAAGCAAGACTAAAGCAATTAGATGAAGGAGGTAGCTTCACAAACTTCAAAGCATTAAAGTTTGAAACCAGAACAGAACAGGAAAAAATGCAGATTGAGGATCTGGTACTGAACAAAATGGGTAAATGGAAATACTCCCCAGACCAGATAGCCTCTCAGATCTCCAAAGAGCTATTGGAAAGATTGCAACCAAGATGGGAAGCTGCAACCAAGACTGTCAAAGACATTTATGAGCAGACCCTGAGGAATCTCCTGCCAAGTCTCTCTAATACTGAAGTGAAGAAATCATTGAAAGATCACGAAGGTAATATGATGATCAGATTCCACACTTGTTTGATACTTGTCAAAGACATTGAGCATGTAGTAAATGATGCAACAAACATGTGGAAAAATACTATCATCTACACAAACCCAGTGAGGATATTGTTGAAATCACGGACAATGACAACAGTGATGATAATGATGATGATGATGAGGGTGATGACATTGAAGACATACCAGAAGACCTGCAATCAATAATGTTAGAAGTTGAAGAAGAAGCTAGAAAAGAAATTGAGGAAGAAGAAGCTGAAAGAGAAATGGAGGAAGAAGCAGCCTCTACTAGTGAGATTGTGAGCTCAATAGCCTCATCAATTGATCAATCTCCACCTGTCTCCTCTTAGCTCCAAGTTTCTGCAATGCAAGTGCCAAGCACTTCATCTACTGAGCTAGCAGTCACTTCTTCAGTTACCGAGCTTCCAAGCACATCATCAGCCACTGAGTCATCCACTACAGCAGCTACTTCACCGAGTATATCTCTCCCACCTACAGCTTGTACAGTAAGTCTTCCTAGTTTCTTACCAATTTTATCTTCCTCAGCCACATTGGCCCCAATTTTTGCTCCAGTCAGTTCTCCAATTGTAAATATACCAGTATGTACATCATTTTTGAGTAGTACATCATTTTTGGGAAGTATATCAAGTTTTGATACAGCCAACACTTCTCTTAGTTTACCCTTAGTTGGTCCCATTCCAGTTTTGACAGCCAGTCCAGCATCATCAACTATTGTTTCAATTTCAAAGGGCAAAGGTGCAGTCACTGCAGAAAAACCAAAGAGATACATGTTTTCCAATAAGGCAGTAGATGAAGAAATAGATTTGGATAAAGACATTGTCATTCCTAAGATAGATCTAGATACTGCATCAGTTGATGAAATGAGAATGATCAGTCAGCTATTAGAGCAAAAGGCTAGGCAAAAACAGCCCAGGCATGAAAGAGACTAGGAATATAGCATTATTGAAAGTGCTAAAAATATAATAACAGAGGCTATAGGTGTTGATGTGGATTCATCTCAACACATTTTGTTACAACTAGAAGAAGCGGTGAATAAATTCAATGAGGATATCTTAGGACAAGAAAAATTAATAGAGAAAGCAGAAAAGAAATTTGAATATAAGGTGCTTGAGCACATTGCTCAGCACCTAGCAATAAAACAGGTTGAATTAACCTCAATTTTGTCTGACATTGAAAATTCTTTTAATAATGTAACCTCACTTTTTGCAAAACTTTGTGATGTTATCGAGTATACAAAGGAAATAAAAGAAAAGTTGAATAAAATTGATGAGGATATAAAGGTCAGTGCCCAAATGCTGCAATCTGACCACAGTGCAAGTTCATCCCATCATCTGAGAATCAAATTTTTGTCAGAGAAACAGGAAGAATTGCTGAGAGAGGAAGCAAGGATCAGGTCTACTCTGATTGACATCCAGAATATGATCCTTCCTGTCATGAACACAATGCAGAAGCACATTGCATATTCAAAAATATTGATCCATGACAATAATTTCTCTGTTGCAAACCATGTGATTGAACTTTCTATAGAAGTTCAAGTAGCTCTCTCCACATGTAAAATCCTACAAGACAATTGGGATAAAACTCTACAACTAATTCTTCAGGTACATTCTGAATTTATCACACATTTTGGTGTCTCCATGTAAATACATTCTTTATTCTTTGGCATTATTGTCAAAAAGGGGGAGAAAGTAATATATAGAAGAAAATTAGACACAAAAGGGGAGAAGGTAATAGAGTAATAAAAAATAAAGTCATATAACTCATGTAAAAACCTTGTTTATATTGTATGGGGGAGTTATATGTAAGGTAGCCCATGTATATTCAACACAGTAGAATCAAATCAGTTTCTCAGATCTTGTATATAAATTTTGGCTCATAAGTGTTTTTGTTACTAATGCCAAAGGGGGAGATTGTTGGAATAATGATACATTTGTCATTAGTTACAACACTTATTTGATTCTGAATGCTTACCGAGTTCATCACTCAGTTTACAGTTCATACCGAGCATTTGTTGGTTACCAAGTATGTTCAGTAGTATTTACCGAGTCAGGAAGGTAAACAAAGATTTTAGTGTTTACTGAGTCAGAAAGGTAAATGAAGGTTTTTGGTGTTTATCGAGTCAAGAAGGTAAATGAAGGTTTTAATGTTTACCAAGTCAAAAAGGTAAACGAAGGATTTAGTGTTTACCGAGTCAGGAAGGTAAACGAAGGATTTAGTATTTACCGAGTCAGGAAGGTAAATGAAGGTTTCAGTGATTACCAAGACAGAAAGGTAAAAGAAGTATTCAGTGCTTACCAAGTGAATCGAAGGAGTTAGTTTCTACCGAGTGACACAATGTTTACTGAGTCACCAGTGGTTACCAAGTTCCAAGCTACTCAGAGTGATTAGTATGGACCGAGCCCCTACCTCTACCGAGTGCATGACGATGCCGTGTAATGTAGTGGATGCCGAGTGTTAGAAGGTCACCGAGTGAGTTTGAGGAACCTGAGTTTTCTACTATCTGGCCGACTCAGTAATGTTTTGTCCACTTGTGTTTGGCCGACCTTGTTGCTGTAAATATTGGAATGGTATATATGTAATGTATTGTGCCATTTGCAATATAAAAAAAAGAAAATAGATATGATGAAGAGAAGTAACAGTGAAGTAAGAGTGAATTGAAAGAGAATCAACGACGGAGTATTCAACAAGGTTATCAAGGTGCAGAAAAGATATATCCATCACATCAAGTGATCAGTACATAAGATCTAATCAGCAAACCAGTTGCAAGCAGATCCACTGCTTCATCCTAACAGGTGAATCAGTTTTGTAAATCCTTTAACAGGGTAGACTTAACAGTCTTTTGTAAATCTCCTAACAGAGTGCATACTTCATTGTATGTTTATAAATCGTCTAATAAGGTGGATCTAGCAGTCCTACTTGCTCCTAACAGGGCAGATCACCAGAAGTGATCACTGTAAGCCTTAACCGGCCAACTTTATACTGCAGTATTGAAGTTTCATGGGCATCATCCCCACCCCAGTTTTACTTTCAATTTGAAAGGTTTCTGGGTCACCAAATCAGTGTGTTAATCTTTTCATGCATACAGTAAAGTAGATGAATGAATGGTGAATTTGTTATTATGCTGAATCGGTTTAAATTTTAAATGTTACTGATTCACCCCTCCCCTCTCAGTAACATTGTTAGACCTGAATATTTCCAATAGATAGAACCTCTATGTTGCTTAAGTGGGTTGAAATTTTGTTAAAAATGAAGACTAACCAAAATTAGGTAATTTATATGTTAACATTTGACTCAAAATACTAGAAAATAGAGAGACCATTGAATATGAGATTCTTGTAAATGTGATTGTTATCAAAACCTTTCTAATTATTGACATGATATCCAAAATATTCAAAAGTATCAACATGATGAGAAAGGATAGGATTTATGCTTTTTTTGAGGAGATGAGTGATTGGATGAGCTTTCACCTTGGGACATAATTATCTTGAACATTAGGGTATGTGCAGGATCATGGTGTGCCAAAAAGTGGCGATGTGAAAAAAATAGAGTTTGAACACATCTAAAAGTGCTTCAAAATCCGCTCTAACTTTTTTCCACCTATCCAGGTACCAAGCCTGGAAGGAAAGGCTGAGCCTTATCGGATATCTAATTATAAATCAGATATTGGATAATCATATGACATTATTATTATAATATTATAATAATAGTATAATATAATATTGTTATTAAATATATAATATATTATTATTATTATTAGTATTATACTATAATATAATAATATTATTATTATATTATATTATATATTTAATAACAATATTATATTACAATATACTATATTATAATAATATTATATAATATTTAATATTATAATATATAGTAATTTAATATAATATATATATAATATAATATAATAATAAAAAAGTATAATATATTATAAACTATAATAGTATAATATAATATAATACATAATAATAATATAATATAATAATATAATATAATATTTCAAAGCTATACGTTATATGTTATCTATCTTATATATAAAATATAAGATATGCAGGTGATCGGATATCCGATACCTGTAGCATTACATTAAAAAAAATGACCAGACCCACAGGCCCTTATTTCTCAAATTTTGTTGGCTAGTATTAGTGTGTGAACGGATATGAGATATAAGATCGAATATCGGATATTAAGGTATGTTTTTTTTTGTTTTTTTAACTAATTTTTAATCTAAATTTGATAAAATTTAGCATGATTTTGTTTGTTTTAGTTGCGTAAAAGCACATATCTGTGTCACCATTTGTGATACAAAAACCTGTTTTGGTCAAATCTCATTTCTCTATCAAAGCTCATTTTTTTTCAAAAAATGAAAATATTCTTTTATAGATCTCAGATTCAATATCATCATGATATAAATTTTTGAGTGTTTTGATTAGTTATAATATGTTATAATCTCAAAATATTATAAGTCAATATTTCAACATTTCAGAAGATGCTCTCTCAAAAAATGAAAAAAAAAATAGTAAATCATATCAAAAAAAAAAAAATTATCACTAGAGGAGAGAATCCTCTTCATGAATATGTAATTTTTTTCAAGAAGGTATAGATTTGATAGGGAAGTTTTGACGGGAGGAAAAAACTATTGGATTCTAACAAGGTCAAACTTGAGCACTTATAACAAAGAAAATATACATCAAAAATAATTATTTCTTTTTTTGTTCACTAGCTATACATGTCATCTATAAAATATTTTCAAATCAGAACAAAAAAAGATGATTTGCACATACTTTTTTGACGAGAACTACATCCTATATTTTTTACAGTTAAAAAAGGAACTTCAAAATAAAATAAAATGAATAAACTCTTAGTCAAAAAAATTATAAAAATTAGAGGCATAAAATTCATACAATTCTACACATTTCATCAATTTACATCATCTTCATATTTTAAACACAAATACCATTTTTTTTGTCATTAATGTTGAACTGTCACATTTTGATATCAAATTTCTTTCTAAAAGGTGACACAGGTTTGTACTTTTACCCAGTTTAATCTAGGGTTTTTTTGAAAAAAAAGGTTAAAATTAAGGTTTTTTTTTTTAATATATATTACATTTTGCAATTCAATAGAAATGGCTGATCAGAATGATGACACTAAGGCAGGGAATAATATTCCTCGTAACCCCCCACCAAATGATCCAGTACCGCCACAAAACTGTGCACCAAATGATCCTCTACCTCCTTAAAACCCTCCTCAAATCGAGGATTTGATAAATGAAAATCTCACCGAGTTGAGAGGTTTACATAGAACATATAATAATGTACCCACATTGGCTCCTATGTTATCCACGTTAAACACCATAGTGGATAACATTGAAACCCTTACAAACCAACAAAATGCTGCTCTTCATTGGCGTGATCAAATGCATGAGATGCTTGATGATGGTTTGGATTATGATGAGGTTGTGGCCCTCAACATAAGCAAAGACAATTTGGCCAACCTTTTTGTGAACTCAAAAATGGGTTTACTAGTTGACCCAAAAAAATCCAAACTATCAATTAAATGGTGCACAAATGACGCCATACGTGCAAAATTTTGGGATCGTTGGTGGATGGTCTTTGATATCCCTCCACATGGAAATTTAGACATACAATTTTATTTCCTTAGAAAAGTATATGCTGAATTTGTGTTGAAACTTAAAGTGAACTATTGGAGCATCAAGCCCAACATGGGCTTAGGACTAGGAGCTCCTCAAGATAGACCCTCTTCCCAGTGGAAGAAAGCTAGCACTTTTGTCGCCCCCACTGATATCTCCCCTCCTCCTCGAGTGCAACATCTAGATATTATGATAGAGGCTAGCTCTCAGACTATCAGAGCCATTCATAGGCTGAGTAGCCTAATGATATCTCAGGCTAGGTCAATCCTGCATCATCGTGTTGATGATGCTAGTGCTAGTTCATCATTGGCTAGCTTGTCACATGTTTGTGTGCCTCACACTTGCATTACGTGCAAGAATTTTTGCCTAGGTCCCATAGGTGATCTTCCTAAGTATCATTTTGTATTAGACGAGGATACACCAAACACACACACAGAGGCTACAGACCTTAATGCGAGAGAGGAAGGGAATGTAGAGGCATGGACTCCTTCGGTGTCGGTACATGTATATATTTTTTTGTTATGACATATGTGATTTAAAGTTAATTTTTATAATAGAGTAATTTTAATTTTTAAGCCATATTGACTTTTATATGTATGTGATCTTCATTCACGTTTAGTTGATGACCGAGGAGGAGCTCAGACAGATTGATGATGCCACGATCTTGGCCATTTCATTTGGCCTTGAGACATCTACGGTACATTATGTTGTGTTTGAATTTTTTTTCTATTTGATATTGTACCATATATGGTTGCTAATCTTTCTTTTATCTTGCAAGTAGCACCTGTCCTGGAGGGACAAAGTGCGAAGGGTGAGCCAGCACGCATTGACAAAGGAAAGGTAATTAGGTGCTTTCTATTTGATTAAATATCAATGCATTCTTGTAAAATGTTTGTGGTAATCCCATTTAATTACATTCTTTATTGTATATAGGGCACCGCTACTGGTGATGAGCCTATAGAGATTTCACGTCGTAGACCATTAGGGATTTCCATTTGCACTAAGAGCCCCATTGTATGTATAAGTATCATTTATTTTTTATTATCCTTATCTTCATAAATAAATTCAAAACTGATTTCTATGATATTAACAACTACCATTTTGTATCTCATAGGAGACTCCTAGTGCACATGAGGTTCGACGGGAGAGTTATGTAGATTTGATGACGCGACCACTCACATCTGAGGAGGAGCCTACAATAGTAAGTTGTAGTTTGAATTCATGATTAAATATGTTATAAATTTAGCATGCTATGAATTATAATTTTATAGTTTAAATTTTAGATTCATCTGACAAAGGTATTTGAGCATATACAACCCACAATCAGAGTGGTACCAACATTGCCAAGGGCTTACGAGAGGACTCCTGACCGACGCAGGAGGTTGACAAGAGAGGTATTTATTATGAAATTTTGATAGTATTAATCTCCATTAAAAAAAATATCATTATGCATTTTAGTAATTCAATGTTAGATACGTAGAATCATATAAATTTAGTAGTCTAACTTTTTGTTTTCCTTTTTTGTTTATGTAGGAGGCATCGAACCACCTAGTGTAGCGAAGAGGTTGTATTTTGATCATCCGCCAGCACCCTAGGATACTATAGTTGTTGTAGGATGCATCATGAGACATTTTGAGATGGCATATGCCGCATTGTATACAGAAACATTGATATTATACACATTCTAATGGCATGATCAGCCGCATTTTGTATATGGATCTATGTATTTTGATATATATTTGAGTACTTTGTGTATGGATACATGATCTTTGATATATATTTGTGTAAAATTTTGTCTATGGATACATGTATTTTGATATATATTTTTGTCATTTATGTGCACAATGATATACATATTAATTTAGTATCTAGTATTGTTCAATTTATTGTGGATCATGTGTCATGCCCTAAATTTTACTACTAAAAACACAAAAAAAATTATTTTTATTTTTATTTTATTTTTTTGTAGCTTATGAAGTCACATAAGAAATTACATATTGTAAAACAAGGTTATCATTGAATAGGAGTTCAAGACTCATGTGGATAGTGTCATCCGGTTGTAACATTTTAATCACAGGTGGTTTTAAAATAGATTGGATGACAGTCTAGTTCAAGTTAACATCACGAGTCAAAAGAGCAAGTTCAAGATACAACACTCATAGATTAGTGAGGTAATTCATATCCTAACAAGCCTCTGATACTAATATTCTATTAGGGTCTATCGGTTGTATCATATGGACTAGGTCATGATTCTAGCATGTAAGGGAAGGGGATCAGAATTACTTATTATCCTCATTACTAATGTACACACATTCATTAATCATTACAATATATATTAATGTGACAATTACTATATGGTGTGGAAGTGTAGTATATCTTAATCAATTAAACACACGTATCTAGAGAATTTAGATTTAGTACTCATCACATGAGCACCCTTAGTCAAATAAGAAAATGTACACTTATCTACCACGCTATATCGGATCTAACCATTGAAATTAAAAAATATATGCCCCAAAGGTAGCTTTGAAGTCTACATGATGGAGAAGGGACCACTTGTATTGATAGTATCCATCATTCAACACATACTATACACAACTTATGGAATAAACAATTTGTTTTATGTGCCAAATGTGTATCATGTGCTTGCATCCATATCTTACTGGTTACAAGTCCTCTTGAAGATTGAACCAATACTAAGTCATTTTCTCCCTCTTTACTCTATTTATTCATCCTTATGCATTCTATCAACATTGATTCCTCACCAAACTAGCACTCACTATAGTTTCCTAAACACAAAAATTACTATTTCAATACATAAATTAAACTCACTCTAACAAAAGACAATTACTAACTATCTAGCTCATCAACTACTAACTAATCTAGCTACATTGCCATGCTTTTACATTTACTATTTTAATTACTATAATTACTATACTATTACATTTAATTTTTACATTATCACATCTAATTATTCACCATAAGCTTACTTTCTCGTGCTATCAATATTATTATTATCAAAGCATGTTAAGATTCAAAGTAGTTTCATAGTACGAATTAGTAAGCACATAAAATGAGGAACTCTTAGTAAGTCTAAGGGTCAATTCAAAGTACTTAACTCAATAATAATTCACAATTAGTATTTAAACACATCCTACTACATCATCGTATTGAGTGTGCCAATTTAAATTTGTTAGATGAATTGTTTATGCAAGGATTAGGTGCACGCGTATAAATGAGGTTTGTATATAACATACCTTGTCATTCTGACATATATGTATTCATCATTTCATGCAACTAACATAGTAAAATATGGTGTACATGAATCATATTATCATTAATTATACATAGGGTACATGATCTGACGAGCTACCTCTAATGACATGCCTATTGACCCTTATTACATACTAGCTAACTAATGCTTTATTCCTACACTACATTTTCAAATTGGTATATATATTCTATCGACTTTGATAGTCTACTAATATCTTCAATTGAATCCACAACATTCATTATCTAACTAACATTCCTTCAAGCCAAATATAAAATTCACTTGACATTAAATCCAACATCTACACAAGTTTGTCATGCATTCAATTCTATCTAGTAACTCTTATCTATCAATGTGCTTTATTGACTAGATAAAACTAGATTTGAGTTATTATTTTAATCCACCATCCATCCTTATCCTTGATTATCCAATCCCATCATCCTGACAACTTACTTCATATTAACCCTATTATATCTACATCCAACTATCCTAATTTATAGTCTTAACACTAATTTAATTAAACCCTCCATACTTAGCATCATGTTCAATTATATATGCATTCTTGTAAACTTATTTATTTCATTTAATTTATTTTCTTATATTGAGCTTTTCCATTACCATATGGTTTAATTGTTACATGTTTCTAAATGAGTCCCTTGATATAAACATTACCCTTAAACTAAGCTCAAATACACTAAGTGTCATTATCCTCTACTCAAGACTTGAAATGATTAAATAATTATCTGATAAAAATAGAAACAAATCTAAAGGTTGAATCTCCTATCTATCTTAAATCCTCATCATTCCCTAACTCTTACCAAGGCCACATTTCTTCCTACATGTGGTCCTCACAAGGTCCCATGTGGGTCATGTGCAGAATTTTGACTAATCCAAGCCTTAGGACATCTTTTTCCCATCCCTCCAATCAACAATCCTAATGTGAACAAGTCATATTAAATGTCAACTTGACATTCTCCTAAGTAAAAATCCCTTGGGATTGCTATCCCACTCCCCCTTAATTCCAAGTTGACTACCTATGCTTGGGAACATGTGACCACTGCTGCAAGCAGGGGATGACTAGTGCATAAGACAAGGATGTGACATAAAGCCTTTCTCCTATGCACCCAAGTATATTAATGGGGATGAAATCCCTTTTCAAGGAGGCAAGCTCAAGGATAAAAGTTTTGACATGACATGTCAGAATGAATGTCAGATTTAATAATATGCCTTGGGGAGTGGAGAAAACTTTTTGCATTATGATGGCTTAGGAAATGTTGGGGGCTACTCTAGAAGGGCGGTCAAGATCAATCTTGGCTTTTATTTTATTTTTGAGTTAAATATTTAAATTTGTCATATTCTCTAACATGCACACTAATATGCCTGTATTTATTTAATTACTAATTTATTATTTGAGTGTTGGATGTGACTTAGAGGTCACAAGATTGTAATGTGTACCATTCTATCACTTAGGAAATATATTAGTCTAGGACACTCATTAGTCTCTATATGCTATTATTATTTTTATTTTTATTGGATAACAGTCTAGAATCTGGGAATATTCTTTAATATTTTATTGCTATGTATTAAGGACGGGATTTATTTGCCTTTACCATATATTTTCCAGAGAGAAAAATGCATGCCTACAGCAATGTATCTCATAGATTTTATTATGTCTTCTCTTACGACAAACTTCATTTTGTTATATCATGAAATTAATTTGATGATTTCCTTGCTTAGAATTCCATTAAGCTTGGTAATTAAAATCAATGTTATCCATGCATGTGATATGAACATAAAAATTTTCCTTCCAAATTATTGAGTGCACAACAAGATTGTAAGCAATCTACTAAGTTTTAAATTTATACAATCAATGGTATCACATAACATCTATGGATTGTTATTATCAACTAGTCATTTACAATACCACAAGGAGAAAAATTTCTTTCACATTTTCAAATCATAACAATTATGTCAAAGTAAATCTATGACTCATACCAATGCTTTCATAACAATATAAACTCCAAATGAAACATGCATATACAACCTTATCAATTATTTCCTCTACACGTACATTAGGTAACAATGATACAATCTCCTTCCATCACAATGGGGCAACATAAAGGACTTTTCAAAATCATAAGGAACATGAACATTGAAAGATATGGACAATGAGTAGCATGAACATTGTCCAACATGATCGTTGAGAACATGAACAAGCTGGTGAATCCTCCTTCACAAATGAGGGCACAATGTCAAGTTTTCTCATCCAATATCAATTTGCAAGATGATCATTCCAAGCCATTTACATTGCTCCCTTGGACACAAATCTGCATATGCAACACAAAAAAATAACAAGGACCATGGGTGCTTTCCACCCAACCATAGGCCTCAAAGAGACCACCCCCACACTAGGGAACAAGGCTCAAACTGGGATTCACATACAATCTTTCAATGCATAAACATTACATTTCAAACTTGAGCAATTTCCCCCCAAGGCTACTTCACAATGGCTTCACAGATGGAACCATAAACATAGGGTGAAGGTGTGTTCTAAAATCGTGACTTGCCATACCAAACCATATTTGCAATAAAAAAATTTCATGCCCTCTCAGGGCTATCATAATTCAGCAAATTTCATGCCCTCTAAGGGCCTCCACATTTCCTCCTCCAAACCCACTACCATCAGCTATAACTCCTCAATGGATATGAATGGTTATGGCATACAATGGAGCCCATACTCCAAGGTTCTCAATACATTTTTTGAACCCAACTTAAGCCCTTCACCTTGGACTTCTCTTCCCTTCCCACAAGGGTGAGTGTAAGTCCCACACCCATAACAACACTCAAGCACAAAACAAGAAAATAAAACCAAGTAGAAATAAAACAAGAAATTTTCAAGAGCACATCACATTTTCACAACACAATATCAACACCCATAATACAACAAGTAAATAGAGGAAATCCAAAACTCATACTCACAATACTCCACAGAATACAACAAGATGCACAATGGTGTCACACTAATCTACATGGAATGAACACCATTCAAGCACTCACATGAATGCTACTCCATAATGTAATGCAATGCATGCTCCATTGATAAACTCTACACTTGCATATTTGCTTAACCATGCTAAAAGAAAGAAATGGAAAAGAAGCAAGTTTGAGATACCAACCTTGGTCCAAGCTAGGGTAAGGATAGTTGTAGTAGAGCTCCCCTAATCTCCTTCCAAAACCTAACTGTCTCTAAAATTAGAGAGTGGGTAGACACCCCACTAGTTTGGCCAAGACCCTCTAATAAAGCCTTCCCACTAACTTATCTTAGAAAAAACACTAAGCCACTACTTCTTATAAACTTGTCTCCTCTAACAGTTCATTGATAGCCCTCACGAGCTCTGAGTTATGACCCTCAAAATATTGACCTCAAAATGCACTTAGAGCACCTTGGAGACTCCTTGGTATGGGGTGGCCACGGACAATGGATGGTCTCCGTGGCCAAAACAAGGTTTCCACTAAGGTTCACCCACCCACTTGGAGCTAATGGCACTGACAATTCGATGCCAAGATTAGCAGTTTCAAAGTTACGCTATGGTGCACCTATGAACTAAGGCACACTGCGAGTTTTGGTATCGAGTATTCGAGAAGATCATTGCATCAAATCCAAATGGAATGTGATCTCTCAAAAATGAGATAGGTTATTTTATGCCTTATTATCACTATCTTGTAGCATTTGACAGTTCATTGATATCCCTCATGATCTTCAAGTTATGACCCTCGAAAGATCAACCTTGAAATGCACTTAGAGCACCTTGGAGACTCCTTGGTACGAGGTGGCCACAAATGATGGATGGTCTCCATGGCCAGAAAAAGGGTGTGACTAGGGTTCACCCACCCATCCGAAGCTAATGGCGTTGACGATTCGATGCCAAGATCAGTGGTTTCAAAGTTACGTTGTGGTGCACCTATGAATTGAGGCACACTACGAGTTATGGCATCGAGCGAGATCGTTGTATCAAATCCAAATAGAATGTGATCTCTCAAAAATGAGATAGTTTATTTTAGGCCTTAGTATCATCATTTTGTAGCATTTGACATTTCATTGATAGCCCTCATGAGCTTCGAGTCTACTGGGTAAAGGGCGATTGAAAAAGGCTTTGTATGGCTTAAAACAAGCTCCTAGGGCTTGGTATTCTAGGTTGGATAAACATTCAACTTCAAATCGGTTTTCTTGTGGAAAGGCAAACAACACCTTGTATATCAAATTGATAAATGATGACATTTTGGTAGTTGAAATTTATGTGGATGATATCATTTTCGAGTCTACTAATGATGATTTAGCAGAACATTTTTCAAAAATCATGGAATCTGAGTTTGAGATGTTAATGTTAGGTGTGCTCACATTTTTTCTTGGTTTGCAAGTCTCACAATTTGAACATGGATGATTTCTTTCTCAAACTAAATATGCCAAAGAAATGTTGAGAAAATTTAATATGGCTGAATGCAAACTTGTCAGCACTCCTATGGAAATTGGTTGTAAACTAATGAAAAATGATTATTCACCTTCTATTAATTAGACTCTTTACATATCTATGATTGGAAGTTTGTTATATCTAACTGCATCTAGACCTAATATAATGCAAGTTGTATGTATGGTGTCAAGATTTCAATCTAATCCAAAGCAATCACATCTTAATGCAGTGCATAGAATACTGAAATACATTCAAGGCACTCTTGATTATGGTTTATGGTATCCTCATACCAATGATTTTACTCTTATTGGTTATACTAATGCAAATTGGGGCGGATCTGATGATAAAAAGAGCACTAGTGGTGCAACTTTCTTTCTTGGTGAGTGTTTAGTTGCTTGACATAGTAAGAAATAGGATTGTGTAACTTTATCCACTTGTGAATTTGAATATGTTACAGCTAAAACATGTTGTACTCAATTAATTTGGATGGATTATTAGTTATCTGATTTGGGCATCCAAGTTTCTAAACCTATTTCAATCATGTGTGATAACATGAGTGCTATCCAATTAAGCAAAAATCTAGTTATGCACTCACGTACAAAACACGTAGCCATCAAATTTCATTTCTTAAGAAATAAAATTCAAAATAATGAATTCAAATTGGTTTATGTGCCTACTCAAGGACAAGTGGCAGATATTTTTACAAAAGCACTACCAAGAGAACTGTTTGAACAATTAAGAACATGATTGGGAGTTTTCTCTCAATCAATGCTTACATAAAAACTCTTCCTAACAACTATTCTGTGTTAGGTTTTTGCTCCTTTCACAGAAAGAATTCATGAAAAGAAGATGGTCAAATTTTTGACGCAAAATTTTTAGGGGAGTAATCAGCATTTCACATATTGGTTTCACAAATTGGTTATCATTTTTTTGGTTGATTTAGATTGGTTATCAGTTTTTGGTTGATTCAAGTTAGTTGGCTTAGATTTTTTCTGATAATCAACATTGTATTTCTATTCATTATCTTGTATATATAAGTTGAAATATCTTCAAAATCACCTTGTATATATGAGATGATATCTTATATATATATAAGTTGATTTTATGTTCTCTCACCTTGCATATATGAGATGGTGAAAATTTTTGCATAAAAAATGGGGGAGATTGTTGACCATGATGACTTTTTAAAAGGTGGCAAAATGCAGTAAAACATGTAAAGGAAGTTGGCAAAATGTGTATATTAAAAGGTGATAATCAAATAAGGTATACATTAAAAGTTTTCAATGTGGTTAATAAAGAAAATGTGTCTTTGCCAGTAGCTGTGATTGTAAATACTGACTGAAAAGACTTGGTATTAATTCTATTCTACAATTCATGCCAAGTGTAAAAATCCTGTGGCGGATTTCAAACAACAGTGAAATTTAATTTTCTTTGTGGGTGCTCATCTAGAATGAAAGGAACTTGACAAAATGTATGATGAATTTTTTATTTTTTATTTGTAAAATATTTGGATCTGAGAAGGGTTCTTTGACAGCAAAATATGAATAGATCATAATCTTTCTTTGGATCTTTGGTATATGAAGGTTCAGTTCTTCATTGGAGGTAATGTATCCAACCAGTTTTATGGAATAGGTTGCAGGCACAGGTCTTCATGTGACATTTCTTTGCATAGGTCTTCATTATGTGACATTTCTTTGATGGTTTCAATCACACTCATTTGTTGTTTTATTTCATGTGCATGCTCGAGGTGAATGGTGATATCTCTATCATCAAATAAACAAAGTTTCTTTTGGAGCAAATTCATAAGGGTTTTCAGGTAAAAATAAAAAGGGGCAATGGTTGTTTTAGGTATGTCATCTTTATACTGGAGCAGTATACTCAATACAGTCTCAGGTGCTTGAATTTGTATAAAGTTGAAGTTTTCTTCTTCAAATCTAGTAACACCATATTTTATAAAGAAGATTTATTTCTTTTCTCAACCCCAGTATGTTGAACAAGTTTGGGATAAATAATGAAAGCCCTAAAATGTTATTTTGAAAAAGAAATGCTACCAAAGATTTTTTTTTTTTTGGGTTTAAAAGAAAATGTCATTTTCTTTTAAAAGAACAAATTTCTGAAAGGGGTTTGAAAGAATAATTTTTTTTGAATTGCTCAAGTTTAAAGGAATATTTTTTATCTTCATAATAGTAAAATGATGTTTGAAATCCAAAAAGGGAAAAGCACAGTCAAGATTATTTTCTTCAGATTTTCTTTAGAAACCTTAAACAAAATTTTGTCTTGGAAATAAAAGTAAACAAATAGAGTTTTTTGGAGATCACAAATAGAGGTTTCTTGTCTTCATAACCAGTTTGAAATAAAGATGGATTTAGAGGCATTGTATGTTCAAACTCGAAACACTAAATGAAAGTTTAAAAAACAGAAGTAAAATGGTTTTCTTCTTGAAGGCTAAATGATTTTTTTTTTTGAAGATTTTTTTGAGGGTATTAAACCCAAAATTCTACTAGCACAGTTTTGGATAAAAAGGAAGTTATGGATGAAATTTTTATAAGAGAAGGCTAGATTCGAGTTGTAACTAATTACAGTTGGTTTTTTCAAAGAACATTTTAAAAAGAGGGTTTCTTTACAACCCTAACTAGTTCAGTTGGTTCCATGTAACTGAACAATTTCGAAATTCATCTCTATTTATAGAGATCATTTGTAAATTTGAAAAAGTGAGACTGAAAAAGAATTGAAAAAAATAGATAAAGATTTGTAAATGTTCTGAAAGGAAGATGTGTTCAAAATCTACATTATAAGCTTGTATACATGTATAGATGCAATGTATATGTTTGTATGTGTATGTGTATATGAGACTGTAAAAGAACAACAAGATAGAGAAATCGTTGAACACCTTGAGCAGTGCTTTCTGCTAATTGTAAAGGAATTTGAAGCAATAAAGATAATAGCTTCATAGAGTGGTTGTTCTCCCTATGACGAATCTCGTTTGAGGAATTTTGAGGGTTTCCCACTGGGCAAAATCTGTGTCTCTTCATTTTGTGAGTTAGCATTATTCTATTTATTATGAATGTTTATATTTTAGTATGGTTTAATTACATTGCTGCTGTTGTAAATTGTGAATTGAATTTATTGAATTCAGATTTTGGGATAATTTAATAGTGTTCTGATTCACCGCCCTCTTCGAACCCTGATACTTCCAATAAGAAGATGGCTTACAAAGATAACAATTGTACAAATAGATGGCATCAAAGTTGAGTAGGTCAGAAATGATAAGTAAATGGTTAAATAGTTGAATTACTACCCTATAACTATGGTACAGAAGTATAACATAGAATTTGCATTGTTAAATAAAATTTAGAAGCCAGGTCATCAGAGAAGGAAATAAACAGAGATTAGGGGCCTGGTTTTTCTCTTTTGAACCCCTACAAACCCTAGCTCAGTAGTACTAAGTAGCATCGTTTTCTCCTGAATGAAATGCAGGAGAATTTCATGACGTGACTTCTATGTATTTTATATTGTTCGTCTTTTCTTCCCTACATTTTCTTTCGTGGTTCACTTAAAATTTATTATGTTATTAATACATAATGTTAAAATATTATGTCAAATATGTGTGGTATTTAGGCTTTCTCAATTCTTGTCCCCAATTTTACTTTCTCTTCTTTGTCTTTCTCATGTGGAAGTTATAAATTCCTCCAATTCTATTAAAGTTTTTGATCTTAGGATATGGAATAATAATTGTTCAATATACATAACAAATATTATGATATAGAAACTTATGTTGGTTCATTTACTATTCACATGATTTAAACTTCAACGAGCAACTCTTGAAGAGTGTGAACTTTGCAAGGACAAACTGTTCTTTCTTTCTTTTTCAATGATGATCTCTTTATTTTGTTACTAACTCAGTAGCTTAATTTAACAATAATTTGAGATTCAGATCTCAAGGTTTTGTTCCATTTGATGATATTCCCCTATGTCTGAATTTCCTTTATTCAATATGTTAAAGGCATGGTGAGCTAATTAATGTTCCCTTTTTCTGTCGGCAAGTAGTATTAATGACATTTACACTAGTATATATGATATTCTCAATAATAATATTAGTAACATTTCTAACAATTGATAAAGACCAAAGAAAAATTGAATTAATTCAAAATGGTAGGGCTTGATGATTACAATCAAACAATGAGAGGCCACAATACTATGATTTCTTCAAAATCTATGAACTCTTGGCACAAAGGTCAGGTGACTATTAAGAGTGTTAAGTTTTTTGTGACTCTAGAAGTAATTGTAGAAGCCATGTCTAGTATCTAGCCTATGAGGAGGGGTGAAAGTAGAAAGGAAGGGCTCCATCTATTATACAAAATTTAAGAACAAACATTTTGAGGGTAATGAAGAGCTACTTAAGGTTAATTAGAACGATAGGTATGAGTGACTTTTTGTCCCTTTCCCTTTTGTTATTGTTTGCATGTAGTTCATGAAGCATTTTACCTTGGAGGGAGGCTTCACCACCTACCATGGCTATCATTTTCCTTTACTCAATATATATAATCATTCCATAATGTAGCATTTATCTTCTCTTTTAATTATTATTTTTCCTTTCTTAAAACATTAAGAAGAATTTTCCTAGATAATATTTATCTTTTTTCTATTTTTTTAAAATAAAAGAACATAATATTAAAAAATATTTCTATGAAAAGAAGAAATAATTAAATATAGATTTTTTCTCTTTTATATATAGGTAAAAGTTGGATTATTTATTATTCATTTATTATTGTTAAGATTCATTATTATTATGTGTTAATCTCTAGTAGATTTGAATGCAATAATCTTAACAATAATAATAAATAATCTAAACTTAGACCAATTAGCTGATTTTTTTTTTAAATTATCATATAAAAACAACACAAATTCTAAGTAAATAAAATAATTTAAAATAAATATTTCAACTTTTAAAATAAATATACTTAATATACTCATACAAGTTCATTTATAATAATCTAAAATTTGTATAGATTCCTTCCCAATTGATCTTTTCATTAAAAGTAAACTCTGTTTAATTGTCCACACCATCAACTATAAATATATGGAACATATAGTGACAATGTATAGAACTACCTCATACATTTGAAACCGAACTTGCATGGGCTACGAATTGAGATACGAGACTTACAAATCAGAAGGGACTATCATTTGAAACCGAACTTGCATGGGCGACGAATTCAGATACAATACGTACAAATTAGAAGGGACAATCATTTGCAATTGGATTTGTCCACGATATCTTTAAATCCAAGCAATCATTTGAAATTTTACACGCATATAATGAAACCCCTTTCCCAAGAACTTTTCAACATGGAAAACTGCAGTATGCAAGCTGACATTAGATATATCAAAAAGTAATCTATAAATAATCTATACATGCAAGTGAAGTGAGATGGCAAGTGAAAAGATCCCGAGAAACTCTTACTGATCACGATGTTTGAGCCTTTTCTCTCCGCTCCTAAACGTGTGGCCTTTTGGAGAGCCTTAACGCCTCTGGGTTCCCTCTGGACTGTAACAGATTGATTTCCCCTCGTTGAGGGTCTTGTATACACTAGCCATTGCATTGACAGGTAACAAGTTAAATCTAGGCGTTTCTGGATCCACCCGTTGCGGCGCATATTTTTACAATGAAGGAGACATTTCATATCTTTTATTTTTGTTGATCTTTCCTTTTTAAATTGGTGATTCAAGGAGTCAATCCAGATAGTTTTGTAAGCTGGTCATCATATGATGTAATGTCATCTTATTTTAACCGATTTATAGTAAAAAAAAAATTAAAAAATTTCTGTCTAATACATATTGTCCATATTGTCTACTTATTTTGATTAATATTTAGTTATATGTTCTTATAGCTTTTTTACTTTAATAATTTAATACTATTTCAAGAACTCAAAATTTGGTATCAATAGATTTTTAAAGTTTTTTTAATAACATCATGCATTTGTTATCATCTTTATAATTTAATGACATAAAATTAATGTACAAGATAATCTAGTTTCAAAAAATCAATAAAATGAATGAATTTTCAAATCAATTTATTTTTTGAGATGGACAAGGATATTTGGATTGTGGACTCAGATGTGAATATGGAATGTGGAAGGTAGAGGTCCCTTAGCAATAATAACAAATATGTGATTATGAACCCCTAGTCCAAACATGAACACCATATTAGCTCGGACTCCACTGGTAGTAGTAAATCCAAATCGTCTCAGAAAAGATAGAAGAAAAATGTATTCTAGAAGGAATACATTGAGGATGATAAAGAGGATACTACTAGTAAGGGATAAGGTGGAGAAAGTAGCCACTTAAGCCCTATTTTTTCACGTGTCTCAAACACCCTAAAGAATGATACTCCTAACAAACAAGTGGATGAAAAAGGTGAGACTCTCACCTCCCCTCCTCGTTAGCACAACAAAGGAAAACATACCTAGGATAAGGACCCCCAAGGGACCTTCGTGGATGCAAACCAAAATAGTGATGAAGGGTTGGAGACCATTACTAGAAGTTTCAAGAAACTGGAGGAGAGGCAAGAGATTATTGAGAAAATATTCGATGATATGACCAATTTTGTGGTCAGGGTTATGAACTTGACGACATTGATGCTTCACTTTTTGCATGCTGAGAAGGAATGCCTTACTGTTGTGGCAGGGGTGGACACTACATGCTCTTTATAGGTTGATAGTGGATGATTGACTACAACTACTATTGGATAAGCTAGAAGGGAAGAGAAGAACAAGGAGAGTTAGCTCTGCCTCTTGGTTTAGTCTTAGATTTTGTTGTGTTCCTTATTTTGGCACTCAACCCATGTGGGCTTTGTTCATGGTGCTTTTTTCGACTCTCTTTTTATATGGGCTATGAAAATATTTTTTTGAAGACAACTTGCAGTTACTTTATGATAGTTAGATTTTGGGGCACTCTGATGTGGGGTTTTTAAAGATTAATAAGGGGGTAGGTTAGTATGTGCTACTTCTGATTTGTAGTTGTCTTGCAACATTTTATTTTCTGGGTCAACTCCCATTCTTTGTTGTTTTTTAATTTAAAAAATAATTAACTTTCTAATCTATTCAACACTTCTAAAAATAAAATAATTTGTTAAAAACAACTAAACATGTGACAAACCTTCCTAAAATATCTCACTAAGAACATATACAAAAATTAAAATGGAATAATAGGGTAAATAATATAATCATACTGAAAAACCACATGATTGAATCTTACCTTTTGCAAAACATTGGATTTATTAGATCACATAGTAACGATCTTGCTTACCGACATGATGCCTGCTCAATGGAGTTACTCTAGAAATTCCTTGTGGTAAAAAAACAAATATTAATATAACATAAAAGGAAAAATAAGTTAATTAAATGTGTAATAATCTAGATTAGACCTTGTCATTATTAACATATTATTAGATGTACTAAAGGGAATAATATGGGTTGGAACAACTTAGAGATGACTTACATTCCAAAAACATAAATTAACATATAAAACATAAGATAATTGAACCCATACAAGATACTTTTCAAACTACCTCACACACTATCATAGAAATATTTTTTCCTTTCCCATTTCTTGACATTTCAATTAGAACATTTAAGATCAATAGATCCTCTGTAGTAAAATTGGAAGTACTCATAAATAGATGCTTAAAGAAATACATAATACATAATTTTTATTATGTTTTAATACATAACAAAAATATAAAGAATGATCAACATGCGGGAAAAAGAATTAGCTTTATGAAATTGTATTGTAACTTACTTAGGTGTCTAAACAAGATTAAAAATGGCTTGAATAGTAAAATGTTTCAATGTGTACAACATTCATTAACAAGAGCTTTGTGGGGGCAAGAGTCCCTGCCTATTGGGATAAGGAGAAGTAAATAAATTTGATAAATTAAATAGTTGAAATACTTAAGATAAATTATTTCTAATATGATATAACATTGCCATGATTTAAACAATCTCTTCAAAATATCTAATAATAAACTCTAAAACATCTCATTTTAAATGTTTGGGAGGCGGTCAAGATTTTGACAAAAATATTTAGAAGTAGAAGATTTTGAAGAAATATTTAAAAAGTATAAATTTTTGAAGAAATATTAAAAGTGGAAATTTATAGAGAAAGAAATGTTTAATGCTTCATTTAGAAAAAAACAAATAGATTATTTAAAAATTATTTAAGTTAGTTTTAAATATCATTTCTTCTTAAATTTGTAAAAGACAAAATTATTTCTTTATTTTGATTAATAAATTGTAAATAACATCAAATAATAACAATATTAAGTTACTTATAATTTCATATATTATTAAAGAAATACAATAAAATAACTTTTATGAAACCTTCATCTAACATAATCAAACAAACTACGTAATCAAACAGTGAGATTTTTGACTAGTTTTCTTATGAAAAAAATCTATTTTTACAATTGTTCATATGAAAACATAAATGTTTATTTATCTCTAATTCAATTACTAAATCAAGTTACACAATATAATTACCCATAAAAATATATAGAAGAAATAATAATTTTTTTTTTTCCTTTGCATTTAAAGAATGTATTTCATTTTTTTTTAAAAATAGATTGAATAATTCAACAAAATATTTTACTTTGTGCTTAACTTTGGTCTTTAACCCCCCTCTTTCTTTTTGGATTTTTTTCCCTTAATTGTTGTATTAGGTGGGATGATTTGTTTTTAAAAGACCATATTTTTTTATGTTGCATCATGACTTGTTTGGTGAGCATACAATACATGACTTAATGTTTTTATTTAACTTTTAATGGAAACAATTGAGTAAGATATAAATCAAATTAAGTCCTAATATTAAACAATTGTAAATATAGAAGAGACCACAATACTACTTTACCGTCTTCTCTCAATTGGTTACAGGAAACCAAAGTACTACTTATACATTTTATCATTAAAACACTAACTTAGTTTACTATTGTTTAATATAGTTAGTTATTTATTATCAATAAGTTTTGTATCTAATAGATATATTTAATAATTATGTTACATTAAGTTTCATAAAAGTCATATTCTAGTATTCTTATAAAAAAATGAAGATATAAAATATTAATATTATTCTTTTATAATTAAAATAATAAATTATAGACAATATATAAATATTTTAATAGAAAAAAATTCTAGAAAAGTAACAATAAATTTTGAATATTTTCTGAAACATATAAAAAGATGTCTCTTCATTTCACTTGTAGAGCAAAAGGCTTAAAAAATCATAATATTGGTACCGTTGAGCATATGATCATCATGTTGATATCACTTGAATTCAGTGCTTCGGCCTCAAAAGATTCTGCATGCATATTGGTGCGATCACTGACATGTAATCAATTTCAACTTGCAGTTGTGGACGCCAACAGGACAATTCGATTCATAAGTAGTTCAAGTCATGGGAAACAGAAAGAAGGCACATTTAAGAAACCCTCAAGTACTTACAATTTTTATTTTTATTGATATTTAAAATTTTATATCAATTAAAGATGTCATATTTTTTATAGTTTATAGTTAAAAATGATGACTTGACTATATTATAATAATACAATAAGAATATTTTAGTAATATTTTTTTAATATAATTATAAATGCATGTTAACATAGACCCAAACTTACATTTCTATTTCTTTAAATATAATTATTTTTCTTTTTAATTTGTTTAATAAGTATTATAAAATGATAGGAAGAGCCTACAAAACAACATAGAATTGTGAGCCTCATATTTAGGTGGTTTTGGATATATAGACTTAGGACATTATAAAATGTTGTTTATACAAAATATTTAAATAATTCTTTTATCTCATAATGAAAATTATATAAAATGATAATCTCTATATCCTATAGATACAAATTTGTATAAGTTAAATATTATAAAACTAAAAAGGGGTAAAATTTTATTAAGACAAAATGAGAAACAAAAAGGAGATAAATAGTTTTTATATGAAAAATTTTCATTATAAATGATATTATTATTTTATTTTTAATTCTTTTTCTTATCATGAATAGTGGACTATTAAAATTTTAAATATAAACATCATCATAAAATTCAAGCTACAAATATTTAAAAATTAAAAATAATTATTTTAAAAAAATTGAAATAGAATACTTATATTAATAAGATAATATATTATTAAATTATACATTATTTTTATTTTAAAAATTCTAATATAAAATTAATAAAATAAATAATATTAGAATATTAAATGAAATAAATAATATAGTTGATACATTAATTTTTTATTATTTATTATTTATATAATATATTTTTATGATTTAAATCAATTTATATAATTGCAAAATATAATCAATGAATAATAAATAGAAAACTAGTTACTAGTATCACAAATTAAAAAAAAATAAGTTAGTACGTATCTAATTTATATATTTAAAAAAAACGAAATGATATTCATTAATGTCTAAATAATATAATATGAATGCGATTTTATCATCTAAATAATATTGATATTAATATTCACTATATTCGGATTGTTAAGTTAGATTAAAAATAATGTCAGCATGGTACATGTTCAGAAGAAAGAATGCACAGGTACGGTATTACGTAATAATAATATACGGCATAGCGTTCAGTTTCTCATCCAGCTTGTTTTTTCATTTATTTTTTAACAGGGCTTAATAACAATAAAACCACTGGAAAAATCCCAGCGGACGAATAGGAACACAGGAAATTTTTAATAAAATTAAAAAAAATACAGAAAATGAAAATTGAAAAAGTAAGACACCTCAAACTATAGAAAAACTGTTAATTTTTTATATTAACACGGCTCCCAACGTAAACTAATTGTATATAAGCGCAGCGAAAAGCGAAAACAATAGTCTCCGCCTTTATAAAGGTAGGGACTAATAAGAAAGTTCGGTGGATTTCAAAGAAGGAACTACAACTTCAATGTAGTGAAATGGTTTGTTTAATGCACTTTTGTTAAAAAATAGATGTATCATTGTGGAAAGAAGAGAACGAGGTGTCGTCAGAAACAACAATTCTATTGTAAGAGAAACCACCAATTCAAGTATGGAAAGTAAAATCTCCTATATTTATCGTCATGGATTGGAAGATCTACTAAGTCATTACAAAATCACTTAAACAGTTAATGGATAGACCTATGGAGCATATTGGTCGAATTGCTTCCAGCCACCCTAAGGGGGTAGTGGCTATGCAGCCATGAGAACTGTCTGGCTTACAATGCTTTTCATAACTTTTCAAAATATTCTAAGTATTTGCCCTTCGTAACATTGACTTAAATGTCCCATTAGCCTTTGCCCTAAGGGGGTGGAGATTGATTGGTACATGGATATTGTATTAGTTATTTGATATATGTAGTATAAGCCAAGAATGCAACATTTGAGAAAGATTTTAAGATCTCATTATTTATTCACTCCAAGAAACGAGGAAAACATGAGAATGTCAAAGCTTAGAAATTTGAAGGATCTTTTTATTTATTCACTCCAAGAACAGCTTACATACACAAATATACACAAATACTTTGCTGTCATTAAAGACGAGCATTACTAGGCAACCCACCAAACTGAAGATCCCACAACTATTGCACACGTATTTATAATATTCAATCAATATCACACCCAAATCTGCAAACACTTTCAAAAGCACAGATTGGGTAAAAACTAGATACTGATTGACACTGTCCTCATCATTTGGGACTTATTTTAAAAACCCACATTAGATACTTAGTAAAACAAGAACATCTGCACTGCATAGACATTTACCCTTAAGAAATATTCTGTCCCCCCATGCCACCTGCAAAGAAAGTTATTATATAAAGGTCATCTTTATAATCAAGGATGGGATTCTCTATCCTTCCTTGATTATAAAGAAGGCTCACCACATCCTTGTACATATTAAACACGTTGTCCAGATACTTATAGTGGTGACCTGAATACAATGTTCCCGCATGGGCAAAAAATTGGTCTATGTCTAGCAGGCCAAATGCAAAATAAGCATTCCATATCTTTCCGTACTGATAATCTCTATTGATGCTCAACAACTGACCCCAATTCTTTTCAATGTCATCTTCCCTGTTCTGCAGGTCTATAAGACCAACAGAATCTAGCAAGATATGGAGATGGACTTTGAGGAACATTTTGCCTTCGGGGTGCCCATCATAAAGTTGATAGTACCAATTTTGATTGAACAAATACCATCCTCGCAACAATCTCCAATTCTCGTGTGCACTTGTGCCCCTCATATACGTGCTGGAATATTAAATGCAATGGTCATTTGTCCCTAGAGTCAAACGCCCACCTACCACCTGACAGACTCCGGAACAGATAGAAACAATAACTGCGGTGGGTGAGTTTTTTGAAATCAGGAAAGAGGGGGGAAAATATGACAAAAAGGAATATTTTAGATTCATTCAAGTGATTCAGCAGATCAGAAGTTTAGCAGAGAGTTGTAGAGTAGAGAAAGAAGAAAGAAGTTGATTAGCAGATCAGTCATTGCAGAGATAGAAGGAAGTCGTGTCGTGTTTTCAATTGCACGTGTTTCCTCTATTCATTCTGTAAGTTGTTATTGTTGGATTTGTCCTATTGAAGTAGTGATTGCTCCAAGCACCATTGTATGCAGCCATTAGTACTACAAGTTTAAAGTTCATTGAAGTTTAAAATTTTACTAGTTTAGAGTTATTTTAAGGTTTTCTAGTTAAAGCTGAATGCTCTTAGATTTTGTAATATTTTTAATCAAAGTTGAATAGAAAGCAAGCAGGCATTCTTGAATCCATTACTCTTCCTCTCTTCATTGTTTTTTGAGAAGTTTGTTTAGAAGCTTCAAGCTTTGGCTCTCTAATTTTAATGGTGGAAACATTCACGCTGAAATTTCTCTAAGTTATAATTTTTTCCAGTTTGAGCAGAGCTCACTTGGCATCCATTGTTGCCGAGCATTACCCTTTGTGTGCCAAGCTTACTTGGCTTCTTCTTGTGCTGAGCTAACTCGGCACCTATTGCCTGTCACTTGGCACCTTCACGTGCTGAGAAAACTGTCACTCGAAACCTTCAGTGCCAAGCACATTGCCACTCAGCACCTTCATGTGCTGAGCAAAACTGACACTCGGCAATTATTAGTGCCAAGCAAAATTTTAATATTGTAATTTATTTCTCACAATACGTACCATCCCCCGCCATGAATACGTACCACTCTTATCTTCTCAGTTTGTCATACAAATCTTCAATGGATTCGCTATAAGCCTTCACCAATCCATATCTTTGTCTCACATCAGACTCCTCAACAAACTTGACTACGGCTTCCTTTGCCTGCCCAGCTGCAACTCTCCATTTTCTGCTATTTGCTCATTCAAATACTCCACTCCCTTGTCTAGAAGCATCTTTCCTATGATAGCTAAAGCCATTCTTACTACTACACTACTACTTTTTAATCTTCTCTTAATGGTGTAAGGACAATGTTTGCACCTCACACAATTTATATTCTCTCGTAAGGGACAATGTTTGCACCCCACTAATTTGTTCTGCTTTATTAAATTGTTATGTGCTCCATTAATTGTTAATGCTCCATTTTATATTCTCTCATAAGGGACAACGTTTGCACTCCACTAATTTGTTCTGTTTTATTAAATTGTTATGTGCTCCTTTAATTGTTAATGCTGAATCCAAAACGACCCATTTGTTGTTAATGGGTTGCGTATCAAGCAGATTCTCTTGCTCTCAGTGGGGAAGAAATTACTGGCCTACGTAAAAATCATATAATCTTACTCATGAGTGGAGAGACTAAGATTTTAATTTAATTAATAATAACAATATATGGATCAATGGATCAGTTTGGATGCTGCATAGACAATGCAATTCTCTTTCTACTCAATACAAAGTTTACCTTTATTTTGGACTACTAGCCCCTTTTTTTAATATATAAGTTTAGAGAATTGTCGAACTTGTTATAGTTACTCACATTCAAGGAAGCTCAAATTTCATTTTCTTTTCCATATCTATATTCTGAGAGAATTTCATATTCATTTCATCTTTCAAGACATTTCTTTTGAGGAGATAAAAATTGTAATTTCTTACATCTTTTTTTGTGACTAGAGATATTGTTATAGTCTTAGGAATCAAAGTAGATATCGTTTGTTATAGTCTTAGGAATCAAATTAGACATCCTTTGTTATAGTCTTAGGAATCAAAGTAAATATCTTTGTAGATGCATCAATTACTTTTATTTATTTATTTATTCTTATGTAAAAAATGAGATTGTAAAATTGTTAGAAACCCAAGGCAAATATGAAACTAATTTTCAGCTTTAAATTATTATTTGAAGTATATTAGGACCTAAGCAAATTCTTTATAAATAAGATAGATTTATCTTAATAAAAAATAATTTACAAGGATGATACAATAGGTTCAAATCAAAGAAACACCCACATTCATTTCAAACAACATATTCCATTAAGAGGATGCCAAATATAATGTAAATAGAGTATATTATATGAATAAGAAATAACAAACATCATTAGTTGACAATAATAGTAGATTATGGGAAGTGAAAATAAAGCTTGGAGAAATAAATTTATTCTGGAGCATGCATAAACAATAGTAATAAACATTGAATATAAGATAATGAGTAGAGAATGAAGAATAGTAAAGGACATGAAGACTAGTTAATTTATAAATTCATCACAAGTTCTAGTTTTAAAATGACACAAGGAGATATGAACAACTAGGGCCAAAGACACACCCAACTATATAACATTTTATTAAATAGAATATTTCAAATATGAAAATATTCAGTTACCAAGCCACCATGAATACTATTGTGCTCACTAATCCAATTTAATGGGATAAGATACTAGACACCCTAACTTGGATTTCTATTATTGTATCTCCAAGGCATCTTTTAGATCCTCCTCATGTAGATACCCTATAGTTTGGATTATTTTGGCTCTTCTTTTTAACTTTGGCATATTTCATAAGTTGATCTTGATTTACTTGGTTAGTGATTCAAATAGGATATCTATCTATCTATATATCTTGGACCTTAAACTATCTCATTTAGAATGAATGTATTTTCATACAATACTCAAAATAATTTTTTATTATAAATATGGGTTTCCAAATGCTATTATGACTTCTTTAAAAATTTCATCTTTGTTTACATTTTCTTCTTCTAATATATTTGAATTTTACTTCCCAATACTTTTTCTAGACATGATGATAAATAAGGTGAATGCATTTCATACCCATTTCATCTTTCAAGACATTTTCTCTATAGGAGAGAAAAATTGCAACATCTTGCCTCCCTTTCTTATTCCTAGGATTTTTCATAGTCTTAGGAATTGAAGTAGATATAGTTGTAGTTACATCATTTTGTTTTGGTTCATTTCTTGTGTTTACAATGAGACTATAATTTTTTTAAAACCCGACCAAAATATGAATCTATTTTTACACTTTAAAATAAATATTTTAAGTATATTAGGAGTTAACAGAATTATTTATAAATATGATAGATTTTTCTTAATGAACAATAATTCACAAGGATATATGACACAATATATGTAAATCAAGGAAATGCCAATATTAATTTCAGGCAACACATTACACTAAAAGAATGACATATATAATATAAAGTGAGTATATGTTATTAGTAAGAAACAATGTAAAGAATCACTGGTGCATTATAAATGGTGGCTTATAAGAAGTGAAAAATAATCTTTGGGGATACAAACCCATTCTATAACATGCATAGATAATAGTGCTAAATACTGAATATAAGATCATGAGTAGATAACAAAGAATAGTAAAGGACATGAAGACTAGTCAATTTATAAATTTATTCACAAATCCTAGTTAAATTTTTCTGGTTGATCCACATTCATGAGATATTTTACGAGTATCAACATAGTTTTGGCTTCAATAAAAGACTCCTTTCCTTAATGAGCTAATGAAGAAATTCATACCTTGTCAAGAGGTGTAGTATAAGGTTTACATCCTAAAATATTATCCCTCCTATTCTAAGCATATCCTTTTTCCCTACTATTCTAAAGGTGCCCTACCCCCAAGCTATAGTTCTATGGATCTATGCGTAATTCCAGAACAACTATTTCGAAAAGAGCAAGTTAATTAATTCTAAGTTCCCCGGGGGTGGATGGGAGGAGGCTATGAGGGTTGCATCCATAAAATCGTAGGGAAAATATTAATAAAGAGGGTTATCTATTGTATTAAAGAGGTAGATTACTTTAGGGGGATAGTGTATGGGATATAAATCAAGTATGTACTATTAAATTCTAAATTCTAAAAATGTGAAAAGAAATATATATAATGTTGAAGAAATATATGAACTAGAATAAAGTAATAATATAATATTGCTTGATAATTTTACCTATTCATTTGAAGTGAATCTTGCATTGTCCAACAATGTCCTCTATTGCAACTTAATTTTAGCACTTTCAAGAGTGCCTAGTAGGATTCTTAGTGTTTTCTTTATGATTCTATATGGCTCCTTGAGGAAACTTTGTCTAAGTTTTAGTGGGAGTATTCTAACTAAACTGACACTTTATATATATATTTATCAATTGTGATGTACTCATAATAGAGGCATACCTGTCCATTCCAACACACAACTAGGAGCATCCATATTTAATGTCGAAGGAATGCTATGATGAATTATGCTCAATGTCACTCTTATCATAGTTGTACCAATGTTTATGTAGAGAGAATAAATAATTTGAATGAAATATCATGCAAAGATCATGTATCTAAATTAAAGTGAAATACTAACATAGATAACATAATTATATTGATAGAAACATATGATTGAATCTTATGTTTTGTGCAACATTGGATTTATCAAATTGTATCATTGGATCTTGCTTACTAACATGATACATGCTTCACGGAGTTATTCTAGAGATTCCCTTTTGTAACAACCTAATTTTTATAAGGAATAAAAATACAAATATAAGTTATCCTTAATTAAATAGAAAAAAGATAGCTAACTATTAACATGAATAGAACAATAGAAATTCACTAATTAACTATAATTTCATGATAAGATCTTAACTATCAACTAAAAGATTTATCTATCTTGGTATGTGTTGGTGTTTTGAAACAATACGGTTTCAAATTACCCCGATGAGAACAAGATACATCTAGGGGCAACTACTTCCCATCTTCAACATACCCTTTCAAACACTAGGCCAACTATATGGCTAGACCCTTCTTCTACTTCAAGCTATGCAAAACTAGGTGGGTGTACCTATAGATTCTTTATATGGTACCAGTTGTTCGAAAGCATACTCTAAATCTAAATAATGTAGATAAAACCATTATTTCTCCTATACTCATGCAATGACAAAGATATGCAATAGAAAATTGCAACTCTATGAAATCTACAAGTTGAGTGAGGGCATCCTTTTTAGCTCTTCAACATGAAAGGGAAAAGATTCTGATTAATGATGTTGAATATCAACACAACCCAAGTATGCAACAACAAACACATGCAATCTCCTAGCTGACCAATTCCTTATTCATTGGGCATAAGCTAATTGAAAGCATATACATGAATAGCTGAGATATACTCATATATTTATATATCTCATTTATCCATTTACTTTGCAAATAGACATCCATCTTCATAAAAACTCTCATACTTATTGTAATATCCTCTTGGTGAAACCTACAACCCTATCAAGGTAAATAAGCATTTACTTGGCTCTTTGTTCCAATAGAAAACCTATCTAGACATACAACTTTAAGGGATTGCAAATGATTTTAAGCTTTTTGTTCTTAAACATAAAACATTGTAGATAGCAAAGGAAGGAGATACGAATCAAAATGAAACTAAGAAAATGAAGCTTGGTTTAATCTCCTTGAAACCAATACATCATGGTATATGCCAAAACTCAGAATATACACAATAAATGATTGTATAATCTATTTTCTTATAAGAAATCAAAATTTCTATTCATAACAAAAAGATATGTTGAAGAATGTGGTGGAAACATAGTCCTAGATCCAACAATGTGGTCTCCCAGACAAAATTGAAACCAACAATGTGGTATCACACTAAAAATTTTCAACCCTTACCATGGATGAGAAAGGAAAAGATATAGAAGAAGAATGGAATCCTAGATTTGATCTGGAAGTGACATGTATCCACTTGAATCTCCATCCTTTTCTTTTTTAAAACATCTGTCATCTTTCTACCCATGAAATCTGATTTAGTTTTTATCATTGTTTTGTAACAAACCTGAAATATCTCTTCCTGAATGATGAAAGCTCTTATGTTAACAAATATTTGAAATGCATCATGAAATGCTATAATACCTTGATTCAACTAATTTGGATATGACAAAACTCACTCATTACTACATTCATGTTGCCTTTTACATTCAATCATTTCAAAATTTCACTAGAAATCAAGTCTAGATTGCCCTAACTAAATGAAACTAACAACTAGGCATCTAAGAAAAATCCTTGTATAACTTGAACCAGTGACCTCCTATGCAAAAAAACTCTCAAAAAATGGAAAGCTCTCTCTCTCTCTCTCTCTCTCTCTCTCTCTCTCTCTCTCTCTCTCTCTCTCTCTCTCTCTCTCTCTCTCTCTCTCTCTCTCTCGATTCTAACGATATATAATGTGCCATATCCGCTTATCAGAAATGCCCAAAATCTTAAAATGAAAAATATGCTTCTGCTAAGACTCTGAAACTACACTGGGTTGCAAATATTAAATATTTTTCAAAGTTTCAACTATAGCTTTATAACCAAATTTATTTAAAACTTCCTTGCACGCTTAGAAGGGAGAGTAATAAAAAACTATTATTTTATAACTTTTGATTTTCTATTTGAATTTCCATCTAGGTCAAAGATGTTTGACTGAGCTATGACATGTGTCACACTCTAAGTCACTGGATTCCTACTTAGTCATCTGACCCCTGCCACCCAAGTGCCATGTGTCACTATTTTACTAGTCCTCCATTCTGCGATGTAGTCACCACATCATCACACCACATCATTGCCACATCATCAGTCACGATGTCTCTATCCCAGTCAGTAATTTTCCACATCATCATGACATAGTGACCTTGCAACACATGTCACTTTAGTCCACATTAGCACCTTGAGAAGCATGCCATGTCTAAAACCTCTAGCACATGTCAATTTCTAACTCGTCCAACTCAGTCTAGTTGGCACGAAATCACTGCCACTTATCAGTCTTTGGTTCATCCACAAGTGCCTCATCATTATGTGTCATGCTTTGATTCACTAGATTCCTACTTAGTCATCTGACCCCTACCACCTAAGTGCCATGTGTCACTATTTTACTAGTCCTCCATTCTACCATGTGGTCACCACATCATCGCACCACATCATTGCCACATCATCGGTCACTATGTCACTATCCCAATTAGCAATTTGCCACATCATCATGACATAGTGACCTTGTGACACGCGTCACTCTAGTCCACATTAGCACCTTGAGAAGCATGCCATGTCTAAAACCTCTACCACATGTAATTTCTAACTTGTCCAACTTAGTCCAGCTTGTAACAAATCATTGCCATTTGTCAGTCTTTGGTTCATCTAAGGGTGCCTCATCACTGTTGACATCGCTAGTCACCATGTTGCATGGTTATCCTCCTTGCATCTTTCCTTGGCAATATGGCAACTAATTTTCCATGTGTCGCTATCTTGTGCTTGAGATCTTGGACTGTGACATCACTGCCTTCTCAAAATTTGTGCCACATGTTACATTACAATTCACTCAACTAGTTGATGATATCATCATCTTTGACTTCCAATTGCATAGCCACATGCTACATTTCTCTCAACTAGCCAATGATATCATCATCTTTGACTTCCAACTGCGTAGCCACATGTTACATTACATTTCACTTAGCTGGCTAATGATATCATCATCTTTGACTTCCAACTACATAGCTAGTCAAATATTATCTTATTGCACCATCTAGCATTCTAACTATAGGTGGGGCCCTCATGTGAACATTTGGCCTTTCATAAGGCCTATGTCTTGTTAGACACTACGTTTGAGTGTGGTTTGGTATTTAAAAAGGCTAATAATACACTATGAGAGCAATTTGGGATAAATCTTTTAATGGTTTTTATCCTTTGCGCAATTTTGTCGATCATCCCATGCTTCTCTTTCCTCATCATGTGGATTCCCTATCATGGACTTTGCTTCAACTCTTTCTCTATTTTTCTTGTGATTCTCTCAAGCTGGTAGAAAATGCTTTTGTCTTTGCAACTTTCTCCATCTAACCTTTCAGAAGGCAGCCATCTCTACCTAAAATTGAACAAACTCATTCTACATCAAACATCATAGGCATGTAGGAGTCTAATGTGGATTTTTCTCTATTGTGAGAAATAAATCACAACTTAAAAAAAATTTCTAGACATGAGAAGGTGCCGAGTGATAGTTTTTCTCGGCACCTTAAGGAGTCGAGTGGTAGTTTACTCGGCATGTGAAGGTGCCAAGTGACAGGCAGTAGGTGCGAGTTAGCTTGGTACAAGAAGAAGCTGAGTAAGCTCAGCACATGAAAAAGTCAAGTAAGCTCGGCACACAAAGGGCAATGCTCAACAACAATGGATGCTGAGTGAGCTCAACTCAAACTAAAAAATTATAACTTAAAGAAATTTCAACGTGAATGTTTCCACCATTAAAACTAGAGAGGCAAAGCTTGAAGCTTCTAAAAAAACTTCTCAAATGCAATGAATAGGAGAAGAACAATGGATTCAAGTATGCTTGCTTGCTTTCTATTCAACTTTGATTAAAAATGTTACAAAATCTGGGAGCATTCGGCTTCAACCAGACCCTAAAATAACCCTAAATTGGTAAAACTTCAAACTTTAATGAACTTTAAACTTGCAGCTCTAATGGTTGCATTTAATGGTGCCTGGAGCAATCACTGCTTCAACAAGACAAAACCAAAAATAGAAAACTTACATAGTGAATAAGAGAAACACTTTCCAACTAGATCTACTGATCTCTTTCCTTTTTCTTTGCTATGCTCTGCAACTTTTATCTTCTTTGCTTTGCTGAACTGACTCTCTGAATGAATGAATGTAGAAAACATTCCTTTTGTCATATTCCATTTTCCCTCTCAACATTCAAATTTCAAAATCACCTACCAAAATAAATGCCTATCATCCATGGATGCCTATGGGAAACAAACTGACAAGGTAGATGGGCATGGGGCTCGAGGACAACCTGCAGGCTCTCAACGTTCAATTTCCAACACTCCCCCCTTGTCCTAAGACCCACAAACAAGGATCACTATTGATCCAAATCAACTACACTAAGACACTCTCTTAGGTGTACAAAACTTCCAATGCCTAATGGCTTTGTGAAAATATCTACTAGCTACTGCTTAGACTTACAAAATTCCATCTTGATATCCCCATTCTCTACCAACTCTCTGATGAAGTGATATATGATCTCAATATGTTTGCTTCTCCCATGGAATACTAGATTCTTGGACAATTCAATTGATGAAATGTTGTCACAATAAATTGTGGTTCCATCCTCTTGCCTTTCATTCAAATCTATCAAGATCCTCCTTAGCCAAATTGCTTGACATGCTGCTGCATTTGCTACTATGTATTCAACCTCTACTGTAGATTGAGCAACAATAGGTTGCTTCTTGGATGCCCATAAAATTGCACCCAATCCCATATGAAACATGTATCTCGAAGTGCTCTTCCTATCATCTATACTTCTTGCCCAATCACTATCTGTATAACCTACCAACTTGAATTCATTTGCTGCAGTATACAAAATTCCAAATCCCTAGGTACCTTTCACATACCTTAGTATCCTCTTTCCTGCTTGCCAATGGGAATCTTTTGGTGTTTCCATAAATCTGGAAATCAAACTTACTGCATGCATCAAGTCTGGCCAAGTTGTAGTCAAATACATTAGACTTCAAACCATACTCTTTCATAGTGTTCGATCTACTCTCTTGCTAGAGTCTTCCTTGCTTAACTTCATACCTACTACTATTGGTGTGGGGGCTGCCTTACTATTCTGCATTTTGAATCTCTCCAAGATCTGCCCTGCATATTTTTCTTGAGAGATGAAGATGCCATTATGCATTTGTTTTACTTCTATGTCTAGAAAGTACTTCAAGAGACCTAGGTCTGCCATTTCAAACTCATTTTTCATGGCCTCTTTGAACTCACCAATTAGAGCCTTGTCATTACTAGTAAAAATCAAGTCATCTACATATAAGACAACAATAAACAAATTTCCATTTGCTGCCTTGATGTAGAGAGTAGGCTCACTATTGCTTTTACTAAAGCCATTGCTCATCAAATATGAGTTAATCCTATTGTACCATGCCCTTGGAGCTTGCTTGAGCCCATAAAGAGCTCTCTTCAATCTATATACTTTGTTCTCTTCACCTGCTACTTCTTTGTTGACTAGCTCGATCTTCACTGTTACTCGACACTAACACTCAGTCATGCCTAAAGGAGCTCAACAATGACTGAGGTTGCTTGCCTTTTCTTCTATCTGCTCCTTCTTCTTGTTGTTCATCAGCATCCTTTTCATTCATAATTGGCACTTTACTTGAGGTTCTTGGTGATTCATTAGTTTTTCTGTACCAAGACTGATTTTCAAGAAATTCCACATCTCTTGAGAGAATCATCTTATTGTTCAATGGGTCATACAATCTATATGCCTTTGATTTTGAGTTGTACCCTATGAAGATGCACTTCACATCTTTTCCATCCAATTTTTGCCTTTACTCTTTAGGCACATGTGCATATGCAACACATCCAAACACCCTTAGGTGTTCAACTGTCCATCTTCCTCGTGACCATGCTTCCATTAGAATTCTATCACGGACTGCCTTTGTAGGACACCTATTAATTAGGTAAACTTTTTTTGCCACAACCTCTCCCCAAAATTTAGTTGGGAGACCTTTCTCTTTCATCATGCTCCTTGCTATTTCAACAATGGTCCTGTTCTTTCTTTTAGCCACTCCATTTTGTTGTAGTGTATAGTTGGTTGTGAGCTCTTTCTTTATACCATGTTTCCTGCAAAAATTTACAAAAGAATTAGAGGTATACTCCCCTCCTCTATCTAATCTTAGGTCCTTGATATATTGTCCACATTCTCTTTCAGCCTGGGCTTTAAATTCTACAAATTTATCAAATGCTTCAGATTTATTCTTTAAGAAATACACCCATGTCCTATGATTGAAATCATCAATAAATGTTATAAAATAAGTACTCCCCCCAATGGAAGTAACTTGCATAGGACCAACTAGGTCAGTATGCACTAACTCTAATAGATATCTAGCCCTCCTAGAATTTCTAGAATTAAAGGGAAGCCTATGTTGCTTACCCAAAATACAAGCCTCACACTTGTCACATGAATTTCCTATACATGGCAAACCTTCTACCATTCTTTTATTTGACAACAAATTTAAACCGGCATAGCCTAGATGACCATACTTGAGGTACCATAGCCATGAGGGGTCTTCAATCACACTCCTTAGAGCTAATTGTGTGGGAGGTGCAGTACCAACTTGAGATGAGAAACATTTCTCTATCCTCAAGGGAAACATTCTGTTCTTTGTCATTTGAACTGCTGTAAGTAAGTTCTTGCTCCCATCCTTTTCATGAATGACACACGTTTCATTCTCCATCAGCACTTTGTATCCATTTTGAATGAGCTGACCAATGCTCATCAAATTGTGCTTCATACTAGGGGAAAAATACACATTTTGTATTTCCTTCTTCTCACCTTTCTTGGTGCGGACCATAATAGATCCTTTGCCCACTACTGGTAGGGTTCCCTTGTTACCCATTTTAATCTTTGATTTGAAACTCTTGTCAATGAATGAAAACAAGGTTTCATTACCACTCATGTGGTTTCTAAATCTACTGTCAAGGTACCAAACCTCAAGGCTTCCTTCTTCACCAACATTACACATGATGAAGGCGGTGGCATTGTTTCCACTTCCCATGTTCACATCAGCCACATTTTCTTGTCCTAATTGATCATTTTGCTTCTTCCAACATTCACTTGCATAATGCCCATATTTATGATAGTAATAGCATTCTACATTAATCTTATTTGACTTGTAGTTTTTCTTACCTCCTCTTGAAGTATTTTGTGAGTAATAATGGTTTGGGCCAGATGCCTCCACTTCTAAAAATATAGTTTATAACAATGTTCACTTACAAGGGTGCACAAATCTTGGCATAGACATAGATTCTTGTTCAAAATGATGACAGTAAGATAAATTTTTTTTGTTCTTGAAAGCATGTGAACCAAATTTTTTTCAACTCCTTTCTCTAATTGCTACATTGCATAATCTATGATCACATTCCAAATCTTCTTCTTTCATTTTAAAACCACAAGTTTGAATCCTCTCTTTTGCATAGGTGACTCCCCCTCCTTGCTTTGCCTTATTTTGCAGTTGACATGCCTCATTAACCAGTTGCTATACTTGTTACCTATTTTATGCAAATGTCCTACATTGACATCCACCTTAAATAGGTTTCCTCTTGTCTTTCCAAGTCCATTCTTTACGAGATTGACCAATCAGTGAGACTCCTACGTGATGAAGGCTTCTTCTCTAGTTTTCAAATGATTATTTCCTCTAGAAAGGATGGCTTTGTTTTAGTATTTCTTCCTATTGTGGGCTTTTATTTAGAATAAACACTTACTACTTACTTTCCACTGGTCTTCCTACTAGATCACATTCCTAAAAGTTGAAGAGTGTGCCTCTTTGCTTCTGTCGTGGCCATAATAAAATGCTTGTTTAATTGATCTCAATTGGAGGAGAGATGGGTCTGCATGACCCCACATCACCCACCATCTACAAGACCTTAAGGGCCCGTTTGGTTGATGGAATAGGAATAGAAAAATTGGAATACAATTTATATTTTCTATTTGGTTGATGGAATAGGAATAGAAAAATTTGGAATAAGATTTTTGTATTCCCATTTTGCCTCTAAAATGAGCTTATACCCATTCCAAAAAACAGTTGTTATTGGAATAGCCATTCATATTCCCAATATTACATGCCTATTCTCCATTCCTATGCCCATGGCCAAATGAGCCCTAAAAGAAATGTGTACAATGCATAGTAATTGCTCTCCATCTCCAAAAACCAATTTGTTTCTCCCAATAACCACTTTAGACCCTACCTGATGACTTGGAACACTTGTAATTAAGAATCCCATATTTTCCTTGTTTGAATGCCCTCTAGATTGCTAAAACATGAGGATCCACCACAAGATTCTATAGGTACATTCTAATGGTCATGGCACTTCCCAATGAGAGGACATATGTCTATTCTTCATTGAGGCTAGGGAGGGTGAAATGATATAGTCTAATCCCAAGTCAAGGAGAACTAAAATGTCATGCATTCATTCTTCTCTAAAAGTGCTAGCACCTCTTGGAAGATGTAATGGGCCATTGAACCAATGATTTTGGATATCTAATATTGCAATAAATGATCTCATTTAAAAGGATTGAGGATGACTTGATATCAACTTTGGTTATAAACACTGAGCATGAATAACAACTTCTCCATGCACTACATATTCACCTCTGATAACATCAGTCGGACCCCAAAGTGGGTTCGGGTAAAATTTTTTTTGTTTTCAAAAAATTGAACAATAAAATTGACCTATTAATCATTTGATTCTGATTTGATCAAAATTCAATCACTATTATGTTATTTAAAATTGACTTTCAACCTTTATTGCAAACTACAGGTTTTGTGCCAAGAAGTGTTCTGATTGGCTTTAAAACTAACAAAACAATTGATTAGGCTCTCAAATCAACAAAAATAATTCTTTTTTCCACATTCTTGTACCATTTTGAATCTTGTCTCATGATGAATTCTTAGTCAAAAGATATTGACCATCAAAGCTGCCTTCTTAGAACTGCCTAGAAGAAGACATGTTAGAAGATAATAAATCACGTTCAGATTCAGCTTTGAAAATAGGGCAAACTGATACTTGGGGGCATGAAAACTGGGGCATTAGTTCATTGTCATGAGGAGAATATGAATCTATGTTTAGGGCTCATGATGAATAACTGGGCACATTTGGAAAGCAGTCAAAGTGGGCTACTCAGATTTACAGGATTGGAAAAAATGGTAGAATAACATTTTTTGCAAATAGAATGGACCTAGAAAACTGTACAAACGAATTCGTCAAAACTTGAAAACTAGCACACCTAAATTATTTTCAAAGTAGAAAACAATGATATAATCCATTTGATCTCACATATCATGGATTTAGAGTTATGACATCACGAACAGGGGTACTGACCAATCTACACCTTTTGAAACTAATAAAAAGTTACAAATTGCTTTTGGAATCATGTTTGAAAATTGATCAAATGAATTTTTCATAAGCTCAAAGTTGAAACATAACAAGTCTCTAATCTCTAAAATGTAATGCAAAAGGAATTTTCTCATTTTGGTCAACTAGGTCAAAGTTATAGCAAGTCAAATAGGGCCTCCCAGAATTCTGAACAATTTGCATTAGCATGACAACAATAAACGACCGACTTTGAGGGATTCAAAACCTAGTCAAAACATATCAAAAGAAATTAAAATCTAAAACATAGGTTCTCTAGTATGGATACCAAATATTCCCAAAGTGGCGAGTCATGAAACATTACTAAGTGCAAGGTATCCAATTGCAAACAAGGCCTCTTGTCTCTATTTGACACTGCAAAAATGTAGATTTGGACATTGCTCAAAATGAAACTTTGCAAAATGAATCAGAATGGAAATTTATCTTCATGGGATGAGTGAATATATTTAATGCAAGGTGTTAGAAATATTAAACACCTCTTGGGCCTCAAAAGGACAGTCAGGTACATATGCATCAAAAAGTGCTTATAGGGCTTTTTTTTTCAATGGTACTCAAAATCAGGGCTTCAATTTTGAGTCCCAATAGTGGCTATGTATGGGGATGCATGTCTCTTGTGGGCATGGCAAGGATTAAAATATCTAGAAGAAGAAGACCACACACTTGAAAGCAAAATTTTTTTTTGAATAGCTTTATTGAAAGCAAAAACAACTACTCCTAGATTGTACAAATGATGGCCCTGGGTCACCGAACTTTAACAAATTTTTTTACCTCTATCATATATTTGATTTTCATCTAAATTTTCATGAGGTAAGCTAGAAACATTTCTTCTATCAATTTCACCAATCAGATCAACATCTTAAAACACACCACTTAACAAAACTACATCTACATCTTCATTTTCATAACACATATAAAAACTAGATTCATTCTCTACAAATTGCTCATTATGAATGTTCTTATCAGCATACTCAAAAATATTAGACTCAAACTGAAAATCCCATTCATTTAATGAATCATGCATGCTATCAATCTTGAACATGAAAGCTTCATATTCAACTTGAGAAAAAAAATCACACATATGTACCTTGAAATTGTGTATCCTTATGTATAAATGGATGGTATTTGAATGAGAAATTAGATTTATACTCACAAATGTCATCAATTTCAAAATTTGAAACTAATCCAAAGTCCTTAAATGATTCTTTTAAATTAGCAAATGGATTAGCCATCAAGTTAGAGTATTCACTATAAAACTTGTTGCAAAGAACATGATGATATTCAGTAACAAATTTGTCAAACACCCTGTTCTCAATATCATGAGACATAATCTCATCATCATAATCACTATCACACCCAAAAGAAGAACAATCTGATCTCTTATAGTAGTAAGACAATGTATCATCATTAAACTCATCCTCAACTAAATCTGAACATTCCATGTACTCTTCAAAAAGTAGGTTGATAACTCCATGCAAAGCTCCTTTGTATACGTTAGAACAAGTGATGTGTTGATCAGCATCAGACTCTTCACCATACAATGGATTAGTGAAAACCTTGAAACCATTTCTAACAACACTATGATGAACAATTTTAGCATATGAAGAAGAAGAATCAAAATCATCACACAAAGACACACCATTCATTCTATCAATGAAGCACATAGAATATAAATCAATGTTACTTTCATTGTCTTCATTAAGATGATTCAAATTTCTTACAAACCAATTATCTTTCATCTTATCAATAGGTGTTGATGCATTAATCTTAGGATCACTTGCAAATTGTTGATTACAACTACATGCAACCTTATGAATTTATCTACACAATTAAGTAGTCCTTCCTTATAAATGATTTTCTTATCCTCATATTGTATAGACAACTCTTCTTCACAACTTTCAACCTCAAGTTGATTTGCATAGTTCTTAAATGGAACTTCACTTTCAGATTTAGAAAAGAACTCATACCTCTACTGGCATAATAGTACTCACTTCCATTGTTTCTTTCTTCTTCCCAATTTGCATCAGATTCATATGAAGAAGAACATATACTATCACTATCCTCCTCTTGACTAGAGTAGCCAATCTTGTCATTGTCTTCACATGATGCTTCTTCATATTATATTAGATTAGCAACTTTACCTTCATCACTTGAAAGATAACTTTCAGCTTCTTTGTGCTCATACTGGGATGAACATCCTTCAACTTCAAAGTTTACAACACTCTAAAAAAAAAGGCATATTATCAATAGGAGAAGCCACAACTGAAATCATTTCTTGAATACCTAACTTATCAAGTGAAATAACTATGTCATTTGCTGCTGTAATGTTATAAACATACACACTATTTTTAGCAAGAAAAGAATCAACTCCTCTTTGCAATAAAAAGTCTTCATCTGCAGATGTTTTTAATTCTTAATTTTTAACAAAATTGTTTACAACAACATGGATATCTACTTGCTGATTTGAAATTGAACACTTTTTATGACATTGATTTGTCCTTTGAAATTCACCTTGCTGGCAAACATTTCTAGAGAAATGACTCCTAGTTAGTATGAAAGTAACTACATACCAAGATTTATCTATCTTGATGTGCTAGAAAGAATTATTAGAAACATTAACTCATTACAATACACATGTTAAATAAAATAAATATAATTATGATTTCAAACTATCACTTCATAAGAAAATATGAAAGTAACTGCATATATATAAATATATATATATATATGTATACGTATATGTATACATATACATATGCATATATATAAATCTATACATATACGTATACATATACATATACATATACATATGCATGTACATATACATATACATATACATATACATATACATATACACACACACATACACGCGTGCACACACACACACACACACACACACACACATACATACATACATACATATAGATATAGATATATTTATACATATACATATACATATATACACATTATATATTATATATGTATACATATATGTATGTATATATATGTACATAAATATGTACATTGAGAATAGAATTACATTAATCAATTGTGAAGTGATACAACCTCAATATGACCTAGTTAACTTTGTAAAAGATCATTTGAAGTTGGGATACAATCATAGGCATGTTCTATATATTGAAGACTATTGGGTCAAATATTATGATGAATACAAAAAAAGAGAAAGGTACTCGTCTAGATTGAAAATAGGTGAAATTAAGTTGTCTAATGACACAGTTGATGGTAGTGAGCTTGTAGATGATGGCTCCCATATGTACTCTTCAACATATGAGCAAATCAAGAACACTCCCATAGTGTCAATTCTACCTGAAGGCCCTATTAATGACACAATGGAAGTCCTAATGCATGGTATTATCAAGAGGGAAAACAAATGGGTGGAGTGGACCAAAACTAGGAAGAAAAGAAATATAACTACAAGTTCTACTAGTGGAGTAGCTTATGGGATAACCCAATCTATTGCTGCTACATTAACATTTGCTAGACCAACATAGTTTGTCGATGGAGGAGGAGACCAGTCTCCTAAGAAGAAATTTGAAATTACTCCAACCTATGGAGGAAGATCTATGATAGATATGAAAAAGGTTTGAGATGAAGAGAAAGATAAAGGAAAAAAGAAGGAGAAAGAGAAACCAATAGCAAAGGAATCCTCCCCTATGCCAGTCATGAACCTCAATGGTGACAAAAATCCTCAGGATGGCCAAGAGAAGGAGACATCTTAGAAAGGTGATATTCTATCCCTCTCTACTACTAAAGATACATCTTTTCCTTTTTCCCACCAAAGCATGGTGACACCTCCAATATTTACGAAGACGTTTGATCCTACAACTCTACAGTGAACACTCAATGTTCTTTCAAATGAATCTTGGTTGGAAGAGACTATTGATCAGAAGAAGAGAAGATGATAGGAAAGTTCTCCATCTAAGGACCTTATTGTGCAAGAAACTTCATCTCAGCCAACATCAAAGAATGTAAAGAAGTAGAAAACTATAGATTAATTAGTCACAAATTCTTCTACTGGTCACATGTTGGTGGAGATTGTAGAACCTTATAAGGAGGGAAAGTTTAATGAACTAACTCTGAATGATTTTCAAATTAAATTGGTTGACATAGGAATTCTAGTGCATGATTCCATGGTCAACATTTGGAAATCAGCAAATGTGAAGATTAAGGATAGATTGGAAGAGTTAAGGTTAGAAAAGAAGGTACTCAAAGCCTCAAACAAAGCATTTATGGATTACATTAGAGCTATACTTGGAAGTACCTCTATAAGCACATTTAACCCAAGTGTAGAGGAGAATAAGAATTTTCTACTTAAGTTACAATAGGAGAGGCAATTTGGTCAAACTGGTCATGCTTGGATTGATGAAATTAAGGCCCAAGGTCCCCCTCTTATTGAGAACCTTGGGAATCTATTGTTGGACACTAAAAAATTGAGAGAAGAAATGTCAAGCCATCAGACTTTGATGCACAATGCATCAAACAATCTAACGAAGTAATTGGCTTTGTTGCAAGAGGTGATTGACTTGAAAAATATTGTTGTTGTGACCCATAGGATACTCAAAATAGGACAAGAACCATTACTTCATTGGAAGAAATCATTAGAATTCAAAATTAAGATCTTAGTCAAGTTTGAGCATGAGTTGAAGGATGTCTATGATTTAGTGAAGAAAGTAATAGACAAGATATTCAAATATTTAAATGTTTTGCACATAGAATCATATGTTACTAGTAATGGTCAGTTGGTAGACATTGAATGAATGAAGACTAAGTTCCTAACATTCATTGAAGAGGCTACTAATCCATCAAATTTTTAGGTGGAAAAGATCTAAAACTATCAACAATGGTTTGTGTTTTGAAGAATGTAGTAGACAAGCTCCAATTAAAGATTTCCAAAGTTGAAGAATTGACAAAAATGCATGATTATTGGATGATTAGAACTGAAAACATTCTCATTCCAAGTATCCCTTGAGCTAAAGAGTGTAACTAGTGCGATGAAGGCATATAGAGCCAAAGCCTTAACTCCAAAGAAAAAATTGATGCTTTGACAAAAAATTACACTCTCCTTGCAAATATATGACATGTGTCACCTCTGTGTGTGTGTGTGTGTGTGTGTGTGTGTGTGTGTGTGTGTGTGTGTGTTTGTTTGTGTGTGTGTGTGATGTTGTAGCCATATTTGGCATTGTCCTTAAAGGCCAAAGTTTTGTAATAGATAACTAACCAATCAATCCTATTTTTAGATTGATTCAAAGATGCTCTGTTAAGTAATTGTGAAATGTAACTATCGATTTCTAATAGGGCCTATAAATGTAACTTTTTTGGAAGTAAAAAGATTGATAAAATCTATATTTGTGAAAACTCCTATAGGTGGGAATACTGTGTGAGACGTTGCATCCATATTTTGGATTATGTTGTTCATGTTAGTTTAGTTTGAGCTCTTATATGGTGCCTAGGTATGAAATGTGTTGTTAATAAAAGCTATGGAATTACAAATGAATTGGGTTTTGTTTCTTTCTTCTTATTAGTTATAGGTTTTATTTCCTTCATTCATTGTGTTATCTCATTTCCTCTATTATATACAAGTTAGTGCATGTACATTTTCATTATCATGTGAGAGGTTGCAGATTTGGTTGATGTAAGCTACTGAGTATGAAATAAATGGTTGTTGTGAAATCTCAGTGACTTGGGCAATTAGAGTATTGCTAAGTTAGTCAAACATCCTCTCCTTATATAGTATGCATCGTTATTAGTCATGCATTACTCTATTTTTTATTCTAAAAATTAAGTAGGCTACATTTAGTTGTTGGAAGATCTTAATTTGACTCATGTACATTCATATTTGTGGAGCTTTCTGAATCAACATCTCAAAACTACTTGGGTTTTCTAATGTCTTTAGGCAACCTGGTTATACCTCTTCTGGTCTCTGGTTAATAGAAGACCTCTAAATCTTTTTTATCTATCAAAAACAATTGTAATTACCTAACCAAAGATCCTTGAAACAAAGACAAATGAAAACCAATATATTTTTTAAAAGGTAACAAGTATAGATCCAAATAAAATCAACATGAAATTCATCAAAAGATCACAATGGAAGACTTAATTAAATAATGAAAGAAACCAATGATCTCCAAGCATCACTACTTACCAATCCATTCATTAATTAACTAAGAAAATTAAACAAACAGGAAACACATAATCTTAAAACTATCCAAACCTAAGAAGGGACACAATCCCATAGGGTATCCAAAACACCCTTTGAAACACATTTAACAGTTTGAAAATGCTTATTGTTTTCCCTAGTAGGTTTTTCCACAAAAACTATATGATACTTTCTAGTATTGTACAATACTACTCACTACTAGACACGGCGATTCTTTTCTAGTATTGCATGACACTTCTTACAACTATTGTGTGATACTTTCTAGTATCACATGATATACTTTTTGGAATTACTTTAGAATAAGTGGGGGGTGAATCACTTATTCAAGGTCTAGATGTATAAATAAAACTTTTTCACAATTCAATGAACCCATAAAACATTCATACCCATCCATGCAGCCATTGTGCATTTACTAAAACTTGTATGTTACTGTCAAATCAATTTGCAAAAATGTAAAGCATGGAACAAAACACATTCATCAACACACTTGACACAATGAATTATGTGCAAACCCAATTTGGGAAAAACCACTAGTAACATACTACTCCTTTTTCACTCTTCTAAAGTGATGCCCTATGAAAGGCCAACCCTATTAAAAGTTACAATGTACACTATTAAATGTGACCTAGTTAAGGGATTTCAATCACCCTATTAAATGTGAGCCTTGTTAGAGGACTTTAGGCCATTCACTTGGAATGGAACCCTATTAAAGGATTTTCCAATGACTGTTAGGTCAACCTTAATCCAAAGGATTTACCCTAGATTGATACAATTGTTAGAGAGTAACAGTGGAGCTTTGATCTGATATAACTTATAGCTTCAATTGTAGATTACAAATCTCTGTTCAGTCCTCAATTCTACTTGGCTTTCATACTTTGTAGCTTTGACAACTTGTTCACCCTTCAAGCATATGTCTCCTTAAGCCTTCTTACTTAACATGCCATTGCAGACTCTTCTCTTGGGTCAATTGATGAAGTAAAACCCTTAATTCCTTCTCCTCCTTAGGTTTTCACATATAACTCCAACCTCTCCAACCTCTTTGCTTCATGACCAGATATTCCTATAAATAGGAAATTATAATTTTTTCTTGCTTATTACCATTGTCTAAATTAGGGTTTTGGATGGATTAGGTAGGATATAATGTATCTACCCCATATCTTGTCTATTTTAGAAACTTCTCCTAGAATCCATTTGAATTCACCTAAAAATGGTTTACATCAAATTCTGTGCCACCATCTCATCAATCTTATCATTATCATAATGCACCAGCTCGACATTATCAACCTTTCGATGCTCGACACATACTATGTTACTCGACATCAATAATAAAATCACTTGGCATCAACTAAATTTTATTGGTGCTTAGCATCAACTAAAATTTACTCAACATCAACTATTTTTCTTTGTATCCACTAGATTTTTCTTTTACTCAGCTCTAACTTTCTGCTTGGCTTACTCTAACTTTGCTCGGCACCTACTATCCATTCGATCAAGCTTGGCAAACAATCTTTGTTTAACTTATTCTTCTAAACTTTCTAGATGTAGCTAGCTATTTTGTAACCTTAATTGGATCATCAATACATCATGTCATCACTATCTTAACTGATCCTTTTACTTCAGTACATAATAATCTAACTCAACCTTTCCTCTAGGTGCTTTTGTTACATCTTATTGATCAAATCCTCCTCATCAATCAACTAAGTGATAGTACTTAAATCTTATAAGCAATTTTCTTACCAGCAAATAGAAGTTTTGACATCAGTGACAAAATAATGATTGAAACACATAATATTCTTCAACAATCTCCCTCTTTTTCAATCAGGTTTCAACAATCTCCCTCTTTGACATCGATGGCAAACGAAATTGATCAACCAAGTTAATAAAATGATGAATATCTTGTGCAACCAATCTGAATAGGTTAAAATAGTAAGGTAGTACCAAAGAAAGAACTTGTATTCTTCCCTCTATCAAAAACTTCCATCTTCTGATTAGGTTACAAAACTCTTTCTTAAAACTTCCTTTGAGTTCCTTCTTGTATCTCCCCCTTACTAGGTAGATTAGGATTTCTCCCTTTTTCTTTTATTATAGATTGATCAGCAGAGTATCTCCCTATGATATCATCTTTTTGGCTCTTTAATCAATGTCTCCCTCTTAGTTCTATCTCAATTCTTGATATCTGTCTTCCTCTCTAATTAGCAGATTAGTTTAGGACATTCTCCCACTTTATCTCTTGCACTTGATTAGTAAAAATTTTATTCTGATGATGATCAGTTTAATGTACTTTCTCCCTCTTTGACAACAATGCTAGAGACCTATACCAAAAACTTGTCATCTTTAAAATATGTAAATCTAAGCTTTGTAGATTCCCTAGTTTCTCCCTATGTCAGCTTGCTTGCGATTGATTTCAAATTTTCAACTCTGTGATTACTTTAGGTAGTTCCTAAAGTAAGATCCACTACATCAATTTGTATTATGTGAACATCAACTTGTTTGATGTAGGGCACTCCTTCTATTTCTTACATAGCCTTTGATAATGGGTATCACCCATACTTTACCTCTTAGATATTCATGAGCATCCTTAGGTAATGGTTTTGTGAAGATATCAGCAATTTGTTCTTTTAAGTTAACATATTCCATCTTCACCTCTTTGTCTTGAACTAATTCTCTTATATTATGATACTTGATTGCAACGTGCTTTGTCTTTGTGTGCATCACTAGATTCTTTGATATATTGATAGCACTTGTATTATCACAATAAAGTATCACTGGTTCTATGATTTCTTCCTTCATTCTTTTGAGTAGCTATTTGATCCATACAATATCTATGTAGTTTACAGTAGTAGCAACATATTATTCTTCAATAATAGATTGTGAAGTACAACTCTTTCCCTTTCTTTTCCATGTAACTAGTCTTTTGTATAAGAAAAATACTCCATCACTGGTGCTCTTTCTGTCATCAATGTTTCCATCCAAGTCAGCATTAGTGTAGGCTCTCAAGTCAAACCTTTCATTCTTATTGTAGTATAGACCAAACTCTTCTATTCCTTTCAAATATCTTATTATCCTTTTCATAGCCATTAAGTGATTCTCTCTAGGATTAGCAAAGAATCTTGCAACTATCCCTATAGATAATGCAATATTAGGTTTTCTATGTACTACATATTTCAATTTTCCAAGCATAAACTTGTATAATGTTTGATTCTCCTTAGTTGAATCATTATTCTTTGATAACTTGTATCCTATCACCATAGGTGTACTTACTGGTTTTGACTCCTCTAGTTCAAATGTCTTCAATATCTCTTTGACATACTTTGACTGAGTGATGTATATACCATACTTTATCTAATATACTTGTAATCTCACAAAAAAATTGATTTCTCCAAACATAGACATTTCAAATTCTTGCTTCATCTAATTTGCAAAGTTTTTACATAAAGCATCTTGTCCTCCAAATATCATATCATCGACAAATATTTTAGATAGAAAAATACCTTTTTCTTTTGCTACCTTTATGTATAGATTGTTGTTATCAATAGTCCTTTCAAATCCAATCTTCACAAGATAAGTATGAAGTCTGTCATACCATGCTCTTGGTGGTTGCTTCAATAAATATAGGGTTTTGTGTAGTCTACTTTCCATGTTCTTATTGTTTTCATCAAAAAATCCTTCTAGCTATTCTATGTAGACTTCCTCTTCTAGTATGCCATTAAAAAATGTAGATTTAAGATCCATTTGATAAACTTTGAAACCTTTGTATGCAGCATAAGCAAGTAGAATTCTTACTCTTTCCATTCTTGCAATAGGAGAAAATGTCTCTCCACAGTCAATTCCTTCTTCTTGTGCATATCCCTTTCAAATCTATCTTGCTTTGTTCCTTATGACTTCACCATTCTCATCCAACTTGTTTCTAAATACCCACTTGGTACCAATCACATTCTTTCTTTTAGGTCTAGGAACTAGAATCCATGTTTTGTTCTTCTCTATCTATTGAATCTCTTCTTCCATGGCCTTATACTAGTTATCATCTTCTAATGCATCTTTTATTTTCTTGGGATCCTTCATGCTTAGCAAACATGATTCACTTCTCAATCTATTTCTCATCATTGGTCTAGCATCTGTGTTTCCAATGATTTGATCAATATGATGATGTCTTTTGACATATTTAGATAATATTGGCTCAGCTCTTGTTTCTACATTTTGTCTTTCAACTTCAGAGTCATTGTGTACATCTCTATTAGGTATCTCAATATCTCTTTCATGTGTACTTATCTTAGAATTAGAAGCATTTTCTTCATTTTTCAACTTGGCTTCTAAATGTAGCTCAGTTCCTGAATGCAACTTGGCATTCACAGGATGTGACCTGGTAGTCACTGAAACTTGTTGTTGATTTTTTACTTGCTTTTTAGCATCTTCTTCAATAGGCATTCCTTCATAAAAGTATACAAATGATTTCTATTCTTTTCTTTCTTTCATAGGCTCAACCTCATGTATTTCTATAAATTCATCAAAATTCACATTTTTACTTTCCACAATTTTGTTAGTGTTAGTATTTAAACACTTATAAGCTTTTCTTCTTGTGGAGTATCCAAGGAATATACCTTCTTCACTTTTTACATCAAACTTTCAATTCCTAACATCTTTAAGAATATAACATTTACTTCCAAATACCTTAAAATATTTCATAGTAGGTGGATATCCATACCATAGTTCAAAAGGTGTTGAATGAGTACCTTTCTTGACTTGTACATGGTTCAAGGTATAAACAAAGAATACTTATAGCTTCTCTCCAATATTTTAAAGCAATATTCTTCTCCACCATAAGTGTTCTGGCATAGTCCATTATAGACCTATTTCTCCTTTGAGCAATTATATTTTGTGGAGGGGTCCTAGGTGCAAATGTCTATCTTTTGATTCCTTTCTCATTATAGAACATCTCAAACTCATTTGAAGTGAATCCTCCTCTATCTGATCTCAACCATTTTAGACTCTTACTTGTCTCTTTCTCAACTCTTGCCAAGTACCATTTAAACATTTGAAAAGCATCAAATTTCTATTTCAGAAACATAACTATCATCATTCTAGAGTAATCATCAACAAATAACATTATGTACTTATCTCCTCTGTAGCATTGCACTTTAATTGGTCTACATAAGTCAGTATGAACAATTTCTAGTCTTTCTTTAGAGGTATAAGCTTTACTCTTAAAGCTTGACTTTGACATTTTACCTAGCTGACATAATCTCTTGTGCCAAAGCCATACATCATCAAGTTTTGCAACAAGACAAGTAGCATCCTCTATATCTGAATAGAATAGATTACCTCTAGAGTTTGATCACCTTTTCAAATCAGTTTCCCATTTGTGTCATATATCTTGGTAGTTTTGTTTTCAAATTCAACCTTGCATCCTAGATTATTCAATTGTGAAACACTTAACAAGTTATAATTTATTCCTTCAACATAATAAGCATTCTCACATTAAATCTTGTCTGTGAGTTTGATAGAGCATTTTCCTTTTATCAAACATGGTGCATCATTACCAAATTTTACCCTATTTCCATCATAACAAGTTAAGGTAATGAACTTACTTTTGTTTCTAGTCATGTGATGTGAGCATCCACTATCAATGATCCATCTATCATTCTTGTTCATACAAGTCACAAGTGTAGTTGCCTCATCTTTATCAGATTCATCCTTCATTGTAACATATACCACTTCATCATCATGTTCATCAGAGTCATGTTCATCAGCAATGTAGCATGACTTCTTGCCTTTGTCTTTGTAATCTCTGTTGTCATCTTCTCTTCTATTTTTGTACTTGTTTTCCTCTCCATTGTTCTTCTTCTATGTACATCTTGTAGAAATGTGTTCAACTTCATTACAATTGAAACAAATGATGGGTAACTTACCTTTGAACTTGCCTTTACCTCTATGGAATCTTCTTACCAATAGTACCTCCAATTGTTCAATGTCTTCCTCATATGTATCACTGTCACTAGATGCATACTTTATCTTTATCTTCTTCTTATTCCACTTCACCTCATTAGAATACTTGAATAACAACTTAACTTTGAAAGCAAATTCAAGACTCCTTGGTTTGTAATTATCAAAGTTAGATCTAGCTCAAAAGTAGTGAGTCTACATACCAAACCTTCAAGGGTTAGATCATTTCCTAGAATGCATCTCAAATCTTGGATTGCATAAACTCTAGTAGAATAATAGGCAATAATGTTCTCAAGACTTTACTTAACACAGTATCATCATCTTTATGAACAATAGTTCCTCTTATTGCACTAACAATTTCTTTTATCCTAGCAAAATATTGAGCAATATTTTCACCTTCTTCCATTCTCATATCATCAAACTTACCTATGAGGCTCTTAGATCTGGCTCTTTGAACATTTTTGTCTCCTCCATAGATGGTGGCCAGGGCATCCCACATTTTTTTTGTAGTGTTACAACCTTTAATATCATTAAATTTGGCATAGTTTAGAGCAGAGGCAATCTCCAACATTGCCTAATTGTGTTCCTTTTCCTTCTTCATATCTTCAGCAATTAGGGCTCCTACTAGATCAACATGTTCCACTGTAATGATAGATTGTGTATGATCTCCAAGTCCTCTAAGCTGTAGCTTCATCAAACTCTACCATGTAAGAAAGTTATCTAAGCTTGGGTACTTCTCTTTTATACATCTTGATCTTTGTGCTTCTAGTACCTTAAAACTAGTCCTCTTAAGCAAATGACACTAATACCAATTATTGGAATTACTTTATAATAACTAGGGGGGTGTATCATTTATTCAAAGTCTAGATGTATAAATAAAACTTTTTCACAATTCATTGGATCCATAAAACATTCATACCCATGCATACATCCATTGTCTATTTACTAAAACTTGTATGTTACTGTCAAATCAATTTGCAGAAATGTAAAGCATGGAACACAACACATTTATCAGCACACTTAACACAATGATTTATGTGGAAACCCAATTTGGAAAAAACCACTAGTAACATGCTACTCCTTTTCCACTCATCTAAAGTGATGCCTTTTGAAAGGCTAAACCTATTAAAGGTTATAATGCACACTGTTAAATGTGACCCAATTAAGGGATTTCAATCACGTTGTTAAGAGTGAGTCTTGTTAAAGGACTTTAGGCCATTCACTTGGAATGCCACCCTGTTAAAGGATTTTCTAATGATCATTAGATTAACCTTAATCCAAAGGATTTACCCTAGATTGATACAATTGTTAGAGAGTAATGATGGAGCTTTGATCTGATACAACTTACAACTTCACTTGCAGATTATAGATCTCTATTCAATCCTCAATTGTACTTAGATTTCATACTTTTTATCTCTAATAGATTGTTCACCATTCAAGCATTCATCTCCTTAAGCCTTCTTGCTTAATATTCCATTGCAATCTCTTCTCTTGGGTCACTTGATGAAGTAAAACCCTTAATTCCTTCTCCTCCTTAGGTTTTCACAAATGACACCAATCTCTCCAACCTCTTTGCTTCATGACTAGACATTCCTATAGATAGGAAATTAGAATATTTTACCACTCATTATCCATTGTCTAAATTACGATTTTGGATGGATTAGGTAGGATATAATGTATCTACCCCATATCTTGTCTATTCTAGAAACTTCTAGAATCCATTTGAATTCACCTAAAAATGGTTTACATCAAATTTTATGCCACTAACTCATCAATTAATCTTATGTTCCTCCTAGTTCACAAGTTCCAAGAAAAAAACTTCTTGGCTTAGATTCGACAAATCTTTGATCTTTATCATAATGTAGTAGATAGGCACTATCAACCTTCTGATGTTCAAAACATACTATGTTACTTAGCATCAACTATAAAATCACTCAACATCAACTAAATTCTACCAGTTCTCAACATCAACTAAACTTTACTTGGCATCAAATGTTTTACTAGATTTTTCTTTTACTCGGCTCCAACTAACTTTTTGCTCAACTTTCTCTAACTTTGCTCGGCACCTACTATCCACTCGGTCAAGCTCAATAGAAAAACTTTGTTTAACTTATTCTTCTAAAATTTCTAAGTGTAGCTAGTTATTTTGTAACCTTAAGTATATTATCAATACATCATGTCATCACTATCTTAACTAATCATTGCACTTAATTACATAATCAGAACTAAACCTTTTGTCTAGGTGCTTTTGCTACATCTTATTGATCAAATCCTCCTCATCAATCAACTAATTGATAATACTTGAATCTTTTAAGAAATTGTCTTACTAACAAATAGTAGGTTTGAAATCAGTAACAAAACAATGATTGAAAGACATAATCTTCTTCAACAATCTTCCTCTTTTTCAATTAGATTCCAACATACTTTCCTTTTACCATGTGATATTTTACCAGTATCACATGATACACTTGGCTACTACCATTTGATACTTTTTAGTATCACATGATATTTCTTTCTATAGCCATGCAATACTTTTCTAGTATCACCCAATGTTGGACCTATGCCACCTAGGTCTCCAAAGAAGAGCCCGATGATATATCTAGAAGGAAAATAGAGTTAGAACCTCCGTAGTGGGGAGTATTGGAACCACTTTAGTTGGTGAGTAAACACTTAAAAGAATAAAGAAGATCAAATAATCATAACATCTAATGTAATTAGGCAGAAAGTAACATCGTAGTTAACATACATGACCATAAACCAATTATCTCAACAAATAGAAATAGCAAAATCACAACTGAACATACTCTAGATTGGTACATAGAACCATGTGAGCATTCAACACCATAGCTAAAGATGGAGGAAAGCCAACTCTATAAGTTGGTCCCTAGTAGTGGTATAGGTAGCTATTCTTTCCAACTACGTGAAACTCATAAGCCCACTCCTAATGTGCTAATGAAGATAGTGATCTGACCATAAACACACACATAATACAATCATCCATAGGTAACACTCATGCCAAATATTATAGAGGAATGAAACCACGATCATTAGACAATGCAATACTACATGTCCAGGTTAGATTCTCTATGGGTCTACTATGTAGGGACTCTAATGGAGAGTAGATCACTTTGGACTCCCAAGCTAAAATTTTAATGAAAAACCCTCCCTCAAGACTCCCTCAACAGGCCATCACCTGTGTCCTCAAATGTACCATAGAGATACTTGGCCCTTTGATGAGCAATACAAGCACATACCCTCAGATGAACTGCATAGGTATGTCACATTTTATTATCTTATCTTTATTACCAATGAATTCATTTAGTTATCACTTATTAGAAACTTCTTCACATCAACTTTATTAGGAACATGACTTAGAGTTATGAAAGAAGCCCCTCCATTGGTCTACCCTAAATACCCATGCTCATCACATGATGAGTGCCTTCAGGCAATGCAATTTCCCAACCCAACCCCAATAAACATAACTCAACCAAAAGCAACTAAGAGTTTGGGTTTGACAAGAAATTGACAAGTGCACACTCATGTGCCTATGTAGAGGCACATCAACTACACGAAGATCATTAACAATAAGGGTTGGATGAGAAAAAAAAAAAAATACCAAGTATCAAATCACTCAACTGAACACATAGTTGGGACTACAAATTTGACATGAATCCCAATACAACAAGAAAATTTATGGTCAAATTGAATTCCTTATAGGTAATTCAAATCCATAACCAAAATTAGTCCCAAGAAACACCCAAGAAAACTAGGTGACACACAAATTGAGGAAAAGTCAAAATTCCCAAAAATCAACATTTACAAAAATCAATGAAATTGAAACCCTAGTTCCAATTAGGTAAAAAACCCCAAATATCCAATAAAATTTGGGTTTAGAGTCCATATGTAAAAACAACCAACATAACAGTCCAAAACCCCAAAACCCCACACCAAAAAGAAACAAATGCTCATAACCACCCCAATTAGGTAGAGCTAATATACAAAAATAGAGAACACTAGTTCTCTGCTTCCTAACATATTGGTACAAGAAAAAGACTTAGAAACAAAGTAAAAAGACAAAAATGGAAGATTCCTACCTTGTAGCCAAAATGGGTGAAATAGGAATCCCTATGATAAAATAATTTCTTTGCAAAAGTTGCCAAATATCTTAGCAAACCAAGGTCTCCCCAAGATAGATTTGATGAGATCAATCTCATGATTATCCCACACCTGTAGCTCCCACAATGAGTAAAACAACAATACCTCCTAAAGAGGATTTGGGATTTTTCTCTTGAATTTCCAATTCAAAACTAAGAAATGAGGAATTACTATTTTTTTGGGATATATATTCACTTTAAAAGTAAACTATTATAATAGGAAAATAATTGGCTCACTAAAATAAATCCCTCTTTAACCTAGACCAAATTGGGTAATTCCAATAAAATGGAATTCAACTATGACAAAGCTACTAGTGATTAAAATAACAAGATCAAAACCCAAAATACCCTTAGAAAAATGAATCACAATATTCCTAAATAATTTCCATGACCAATGCAAATATATAAATACACAAAAGTAATACTAGACTTGTCACAAATTCAAATGAATCTGGATTTACGAAATCACTAGAGGGTTTAATTAACAATTAAATAAGATAAGTCACTCTTATAGGGATGACATAGCTAGGTATAAACATCCAAATCACTAACTCCATGTGTCATTGCCATGGATATAAATCTTGCACACTACACAACATGATCAAGTGCAATTGCATATAATCATATAGCCGAAGCGATAAATTTATTAAATCACGTAATTAACCATTTATTTAATTACATTAAAATAATCTATTTACATCCCTCACTGCATCATTAAAAATGTAAAAGAAAGAATGAAGTAGATATACATAACATCAAATCATAGTATTCAAAATCCAATAAGTCCACCATATAATCATAAACAAAGTATATGTCTAAATACAAAATAGTTCTAGATATCATCATAAAGCACCATATCACATCAATAAGCATCATCATGCATATATGATCACACTAAACAAAATAATATCTATCATCTATGATATTGGCAATCAAGATATAGTATCTGACCATCAGGTCATCTCGAATATCATCCAACATGGGTATCAAAATATTTCTCAATTCCAAAATATAATAAGGTACGTAAGGAAAACATGAAAGACACTAAATCCTCCCCCACTAGGAATAAGCTTACTCCTAGAAGACTACAAAAAGATAGGGTTATAAATTTCTCAACCATGTAGCATCCTCCCAAGTAGTAGAAGTCTCATTACTCGGGTCCCTTTGGACCTACCTACTCTAGATCCCAACCTCTAAGGGTTAGCATTTGATGCTAAAGAATAAAAATGGGCTCCAAAGAAAGTTTCTCGTCCTCCACCTACAAAGCATCCTAGTCAAGTATATGGGTCACATCAAGAATATACAACCTCAAAATAGAAACATATAAAATATGATGGATGAGCAATAGAATAAGTGGAAAATCTAGTTAATAAGGAACATAACTAATCCTCTCAAGGATCTCAAATGATCTGATAAAATAGTGTGCCAACTTAGAGCCCTTCCCATAAAGGATGGGGAACTTCCTCAAACACACTCTAAAAAACACCCTATGACCAACTAAAAAATGATGATCCAACCTATGGGCATCTACATACTTCTTATGTCTATCCTGAGCAGTAACCAAATGCTCTTTAATATGAACAACTTGCTACTCCATGTCCTCAAGAATCTCCAGACCTAAAATTACTTAGTCCTCTAAATGATCCTAACTCAAAGCTGTGTAACATGGTCTATCATACAAGGCCAAAAAAGGTGACATGCCAAGAGAACTATGGTAACCATTTTTATAGGAAAACATAAAAAGGTATAGATAGTCATCCCCCTTCACCCACCAATCCATCACGTACATATGAAGCATGTATTCTAGAACTTGGTTCACTCTCTCTATCTGACCATCAGTCTCTAGGTGGTATCCCAAACTAAAATTGAGCTATGCACCCAAGGAATGGTGAAGAGATATCCATAGTGATGAAGTAAATACTAGATCTCTATCTAATATAATAGAAGAAGATATGTAGGATGCTCTTATGGGGCAAAAATGTGCTACTTTGGACAACTTGTCCACTATCACCATGATACAATCATGTTGTCATGATGACATTAGAAACCTTGTGATAAAATCAATGGATATAGTGTCACACTTCCACTCTTAATTGGTATGTAGCTATAAAAGGCCCGACAGATGCTGATGCTCTACCTTCACTCTCTAACACTCGAGACATCAAGCAAGAAAATCAACAACATCATGTCTGATCCCTACCCAAAGTATAACTATCTAAGGTTGGTATGCATCTTCTTGATGTTGGGATGTGCAAAATATGATGTATGATCTTCTTTTGAAAAAATCAAGGCATGAATATAGCCAGATGTTGACACATAAATGTGCCCCAAGTATCAAAAACATTCATCAAACTTTAGGGAATAACTTGGAAAGGGTATGTCCAGGCTCAATCTCTAACCTCACCTCCCAATACCATGTGTCACTAGGTAAGACTTCTAAAATACGGCCCTGTAAATCTACTTCCAACTACAAAAATGATATCTCATGTTGTCTCCTAATCAAGGCATCTGTAATGACATTCTCTTTCCCTTTGATGTAGTGAACATCAAAATAATATTCACAAAAAAACTCCATGCAACATCACTATCATGCATTTAGGTTTTGTTGAGTAAATATATACTACAAGCTATGATGGTCGATGTACAGCTCAAACCTGTGTCCCAAAAGGAAATGTCTCTAGCACACAAGCACATGCAAAAACTACTGTTAGCTCCAAATCATGAGTGGGGTAGTCAAGCTCATGGTCTTTGAGTTTTCTAGACTCATATGAAATCACACAACCATCCTACACCAACACTACACCCATACCCTCCAACAATCTATTTGTGAAAACCATAAAATCACCTTTAAGATTAGGCACAACAAGGAATGGTGCATTGGTCAATTGCTCCTTCAAAGCCTCAAATGATGATTCACAATGATATGACCAAACATACTTCTTCTCCTTTTGCTAAAGAGAAATGATAGGATGAGCCACGTTTGAGAAGTCCTTCACAAATTGATGGTAGTAACTTGTCAATCCCATGAAACTATGAACCTCAAAAATACTAGTGGGTGTTGACTAATCAATGATAGCTTAGATTTTCTCTAGACCCACTACAATGAAATCACCTATGATGATATGCCAAAAATACTTCACCTTAGACTAGAAGAATCCATATTTACCTAGGTTTCCATACAATTGATGATCTCATAAGCACTACAAAAATTGGCATAAATGGATCTCTTTCTCTTTAGTATTCTTTGAATATATCAATATGTTATCTAAAAAATCAAGGACACACTATTGGTGTAATTAAATATCACTAATTACACTTACTTAAGCTTACTTAGGATAATGCATTGCATAGTAGTTTGTGATTGAGACACTTAGGAGTTTGCACCTCAATTAAACAAATGGTGTAGGAGAATTCCATTCTAGGTGGTCATAGTTGTTACCTCATTCTACCTTTAGTGTAATTATCATATTATCATCCTCATCACTATAAATATTTCATTGCATAATGGAGGATGATCCCATTTTCATAGACATGTGATTCCACCTTGTGTGGGTGATAGCTTATCTTCTCCTTATCATTGTCTCTTATCACCTCTCCTATATAGGGAGGCCTATTATATACATTTCAAATTAATTTATTGGATGTCAATCAAGTCCATTATCAATAATTGCATTCTTGCATCTTCATGCAATTGTCTTGCCATTCTCTTTTGGAAGTTATCTTGGTCTTTCATTTGATCCTAGGGTGTTGTAGAGTCACCTAAAACTCTTACATGGTATCAAAGCTCTCATGGTATGAAGACCTCTTCTCAAGAAGTACACTCTTGGCTTGAATTATTGTTTGTGCAGCATTGGCAATTTGGACATCACAATTTGGAGGAGATTTTGGGAGTCCTATTTTGTGACCTTCTATTGCAAGTGACAATTAAAGTTTGCTGGTGCAAATCAAAGGTTGGCATCATATAGAGGAGGTCCAAAAACTCCTAAATCAAATTTGTTTCATTCAAATAGGACATCTGAGGCCAAATCTATAGCCATTTGATTCTTGAAGGTGCGGCGGTGGCGATTTAGAAAAAATAATTTTAAAGGTGATTTTCAAACAACAATATCTTCCTCATACATATTCATTTTTTCAAGATTTTTTTATTTTGTTTTGGGGTAGAATTTCACAATCTACATAGTGGTGCAGGTGATTTTGGATCTCTGTCTCTAAATTCTTCTAAAAATTACAAATCCCATTTTTTGCAACTTTCAAGGCTCTATTTAGGCACATTCAGTAATATTTTTAGGTGCAATATTTTTTGAAAGTGCATGATTTTTCCTCTACTTTCTAGATCTATAATCAGATTTTAGTGATTTGGAGTGGGCATATCACTTTCAAAAATAGGTCTTTTTTGGCTATATTTGCACTTGATGAATACTTTGATTTCAATTTTCTTAATTGAATCAGTAATTTGAAGGAGTTATCAGTTTATTTCGGTCATCATTTGGTTTAATTATGGATTTTTCAAAATTTCCATTGCTCACTCCATATAACTATCATGAATGGAAATAAGTAGTTTCTAATTAGTTGATGAGTAATGGATTACTTAGAATAATTCTTGGATATGATCTAGAACCAGCTATAGGTGTTGCAGAAAGAAGGAAATGGCTTGATAGAGGGGATAAAGTACTTGGTTCTCTTAGATCTACCATCTCTAATGATTTTTTATATCATATTGTATCTTGCACACATCCTCATGATGCTTGGACTACATTGGAAGGAATCTTTGGTAAACCTGATAGAATAAGAAAATTCAAATTGGAGAATGAGCTTATAGGTCTAAGTCCATGTGATTTTGACAATATTCAAGACTTTTTTTCCAATTTTAATTCCATTAGATTGGAGCTTTCTAATTGGGGCATTACTAAAGATGGCGAGAAATTGATATTATCTATTCTTTCCAAGGTAGTACCTGAATATTCAATCTTTATTTCCACATTCTATGCTACTATGGATGCTCTTGGTTGTGCATACAAAATGCCTTCTCTTGATGAATTTGTAGCTCAACTCAAAAGGGAACAAGGAAAGTTAGCACACATGGGTCAATTGAAGCCTTCCAAGTATCAAGCTTTGGTTGAAAATGACTCCTCTCCAAAGGCTCCCAAAGGAAAGGGAAAAAAACAAGACAAGGATCCTAAAAATGATGAAAAAGGTAATGAATCTACTTCACAACATAACATTGAATCCAAGTCCTCTTCAAAAGATGAATCATCTAGAAGAAAGAGAGATAAATGTGCTTATTGCAAAAAGTTAAGACATGATGAGCATAAATGTTTCCATAAGAAGATTGATGAGCTCACTCACATTCTTCAAAAGAACAATATCCAATTTCTCTCATTACTGTCTTCTCCTTCTTCTCAATATTAGGCAGCTGCTGCATCTACATCATCATCTAGAGGCAAAGGATAAGCACTCATTGCTTCCATGCATCCTGAGAAAAGAAAATCGATTCTTGATTCAGGTGCATCACATCATATGACATCTTCTTGTTGGAAATGATTGAAAAGATCAGGAATGAAGAGAAATGGAATTGGTAAAGAATGTTTCAATCATTGTTTTGTCATTGATGTCAAACTTGCTACTTGCAAGAATGAAAATTACTTAAGTGATCCAAATACTATCAATTGGTTGTTTGACAAGGAGGTGGCAATCAATAAGATGTAACTAGAGTACCTAGAGAAAGGTTGAAGTTATGATGTTGTAATGAAGTATAAGGATCAGCTAAGTCATTGATGAAAGAGTGTATTGATGACATACTCTAAGACACAAAGGATGGACACACTAAGACATATTAGAGATGTAAGGATTAACTAAGTTCTAGTTAGGTGCCGAACATATTCTCAATTGAAGCCAAGAAAGTTCAACTTTAGTGTGTGCTGAGTGATCTTCAGGTGTTGAGTGAAGATCAAGTGCCAAGTAGTCTTCAGGTGCCGAGTGAAGATCAAGTGATGAGTAGTCTTTAGGCACCGAGCAAGATACAGATGCCAAGCAAGATACAAGTGCCGAGCACTAGTAAATAATATTAAGAAGCTGAGTAACATAGAAGGTGCCAAGAATCAGTAAACCAATTATGCCGAGTTGCTACATTATTTTGAAAAGTTAAAGATTCACCAAATCTGAGCTGACATGGTAGTTATCTAGAATTTTATGAACCAGATAGAAGATTAGAATGATGAACTAGTGGCACTTAACACTATGTAAAACATTTTTGGCGAATGCTAATGGATTTATCATGAAGTTTCTAGATAAAAACAAGATATGGGACAGATACATTGTATCCTACCTAATCTATTGAAAATCTAAAGTCAGAAAGGGAGATTTGAGTGAGAAATCAAGGACAAAACTTCTTTATAAGGAGTTACAGGTCAGAGATCAAGTGTGCATATATGAGAAGGAATTGGTCATAAGTGTAATCATGCGAAGAAGCCAAGAGGAGTAAGAATAGAGCATCAAGACTCTAAATTGATTGAGTGACCAGAGAGAGCTTTGGCATAACAAGTGGAAGAACTCAAGGAGATAGATCTTGAAGGGTGAACAAGCTATCTACACTGCAAAGGAGGAGAGCCAACCAAGAAGAGAACTGAAGAAGTGATCTAAAATCTGTACAGTTAGGGTTGCAATCTATATTAGGTCAAAACCCTTCTAATACTTTCTTACCATTGTATTATATATTGAAACCCTACATTTCTAGGTTAGCTTAATAGCTATGTGGATAAGCCTCAGGAAAAGGATAAAGAGATCCCTAGGAGAAGGATGAAGAGATCCTTAAGAGAAGGATAAAGAGATTCTTAGGAGGAGGCTAGGAGATCCTTAGTGAGGGATGAAAGATTCTTTTGAGAAGGTGACTGTAAATCCCATGGACTTGGGTGAGCCTAACAACTCTATGTAAATCCTTTAATATGGTGACATTCTAAGTTGAATGTTCTTAAATCTTTTAACAGGGTCACATCTAACAATGTGCTATAGCCTTTAACAGGGTAGACCATCAGAAGTGGTTGAAATCAATTGCGCAGTTATTTTGTGGGTATCATCCCCACTCCAGTTTTACCTTCTTATTCTTGGAGGGTTTTTGGGTTATCAAATTCTTAGTGTTATGGTGTGATGCATGTTTACTTTTTATGATTTTTTAATGTTCAGTCACATGCATGATAATTTTAGTTATGTGCCATTAAGGATTTGTAGAAAAAGTTGTATTGGACATCATTGTACCTTGGATAACTGATTCACCCCTCCTCTCAGTTATTCTAAAGAATTCTAACACTACTATGGATATGTTTTCTTCTATTGAGCCTTGTACTTCTCCACCTATATTGATGGGTGATAATACATACATGAAGGTTTTTGAGAAAGGTTCTATTCTTATGGGAGAAGGTACATTTAATGATGTTCAATTTGTACCATCCTTGACCACTAATCTCCTTTCCATTTACCAAATTACTCATGGGGCACAAGGTAAAATTGTTGAGTTCACTCTTGATTATTTCTATATTAGGAACATGGAGACTAGAGATGTCATAAGTATGAAAGTTGTTGATCATACACCATACTTGTATTATTTTGCATATTTTGTTGATAATGATAATGATATTCATGATGTACCTAACCCTTTATCAAGGGTGAATAATTCATGTGAGGAGAATATTGGACACTTGAATCATTTTGTTCTTGAGAAAAGTGTTTAACTTCCTACTCCTCCACCTCTTGCTTCTTCAAACATGAGTTCTACTATTTAGCAAGATGATCTTTATCCTTCAGATCTTGTAGTGTGGGATGAATTCTTAGATGCTCTTTTAGATGAGTCTCATAAAGCAAATTTGGTTAATACATCTGAGGAGGCTTCTCTTTGAGATACATCTTAACCTTCTTTGGAGATTGGATTTCCCAACTCTTCATGTTCTAGAGTATCTCATATGTCAACTTGATGGTGTGACAAAATATTTGAGCTTGGAGACACCTATTCAATCTTTAGAGATGCATACATGGAGAGCTTCTTCATCTTTCCTCACTTTTTACATGGAGTGGCTTCTTCATCTTTTGATGTATTTATCTCTTCCTTAGGAAAGACATACTTCTTATAGGCATTGGATTATATTTTTCTTGCAGGTACTCTTCATTTATGTTGGAGCTTCTTCATTATGGGGGGGATACCATGTCTCCTTATTTCCTTCCTATGAGGGATCATTCTTTGTATATACATGATGTATAAAATTTTTGGGGGGTCTTGAGTACTCCATCCATCCATGCATCTTATTTTAATCTCTCTTTTTGGAGGAGGTTTTTTCCCATGAGGTTTTCTCTCTTTCTCCACTTTATGAGAGATTACACTTCTTGTATTGCATTGCATATTATACATGGGTACCTAAAAATGGCCTTGTAGCCAGGACCCATCTTGCATTGTGACTTTAAGTGCATTCCCTTAAGTTTTACTTAAGGGGGGGGGGGGGGTGTTGGTGTAATTAAATATCCACTAATTATACTTACTTAAGCTTACTTAAGATAATGCATTGCATAGTAGTTTGTGGTTGAGACACTTAGGAGTTTGTACCTTAATTGAACACATGGTGTAGGAAAATTCCACTCTAGGTGGTCATACTTGTTATCTCATTCTACCTTTAGTGTACTTATCATATTATCATCCTCATCATTGCATATACTTATTGCATAATGGAGGGTGATCCACCTTTGGTGGACATGTGATTCCACCTTGTGTGGGTGATATGTTATCTTCTTGTTGCCTCTCCTATATAAGGAGGCATATTATGTACATTTTGGATTAATCCATTGTATGTTAATCAAGTCCATTATCAATAATAGAATTCTTGCATCTTCATGCAATTTTATTTCTATTCTCTTATGGAAGTTTCATCTTCATTTGATCTTGGGGGTGTTGTAGAGTCACCTAAAACTCTAACACACATTGATTGAGGTACATGTGAAATAATCCATTCATCAAACTCATTAACACCAATGGAACATTGGTTAACCCATAGGGTACAACCATAAACTCACAATGGCCATAGTGTGTACAAAAATTTATCCGATGAATGTCAACCTCATGAATCTAAAGTTGATGGTATCCATACTTAAGATCAATCTTCAAGAACATTCTTTCTTACTTCATTTGACCAAAAAAGTCATGAATCCTCAAAATGGGGTACTAGTTCTTCATTGTTACCTTATTCAATTTCTAGTAATAAATACATAGACACAATGAACCATCTTTCTTCTTAAGAAAGATGACTAGTTCACTCCATGGGGATATACTGGGATAAATATGGCTCTTGGCCAATAATTCCTCCAACTGCAGTCTGAGCTCACTCAACTCCTAAGTAATCATATGATAAGGAGCTCATGAAATAGGCTCCTCTCCTAGAATAATATCAATATGAAAATCAATGTCATGTTGTGGAGGCATGCATAGTATCTCATTGGGAAATACATTTTCATACTCACAAAGAAGTGGGTGATCATCTAGTGTCACCTCACAGCTCTCAACCTCTCAATGTCACTAACAAAGATCACAAGAATCTAACATCCATGTCGCGCACTCTACTTCATCTCTTAGTTAAGATCATCTAAAGTGAGACTGGCCTCTCAACCCCTATAATTTTTGCCTATCCACCTATGTCATCCACACACTGTACCAACTTATGTCAGCAATATATTTTTTTTTGATGGGTGGCTAACTAATATATACCCAACATGATGTCATGAGATTCTAAGGGTTGGATTCTAAGATCAACTATGGTGGTGAAGGTGCCCATGTTCAACACATAAGAACAGACTATGGAATCCACATTCACCTTGGAACCTATGGCTAACTCAACCTACCACCTATTAACCTATCATGCAAACACTAGCCCACATCACTGAATAAGAGATGGTGAGATAAAAGAATTTGAAGTGACTACAACAATTAATACTATAGAAAAATTAACATGCAACGTACATATAGCCTTGACTATTGTAGCTTGGTGCTCATCTTGATGATTTTCAACCACCATAAAACTCTATGATATTTTCCTACATCACCTACAGTAGGCTCAAACATGGCCACACTTTTTCGAGGCCCTAAAGATGTGTTTAGAGGATACTCTATTGATCTATGGACAAGCTAACCACATGAAAAACATGCTCCTCTAAAACTAGAACTAGATCCATGTCCACCCTAGGAAATACTAGAATATGGTGCACTACCTCTGCAAGAGTCCTACTTATTACCCTAAGATGGATGACTTTGTTGGGAATGCCGACCTTGAATTTTGTCACACTCCTTTCCTCCTATAGTACCTAAACTTTGTCCACCCTTATGACAGTAATGTTGGCATCATCAATCCTGATGATCATGACCACCTTGTAAGGGTGCTACCTAGGCTTGGCCCCATCCTAGGACATGTGTTTGAGAGGGTGGTACACTCTACCCTATAGATCATGTACTATGGCCTTGAGAGCTTGATCTAGCACTAAAACCCCTAGCCACATTTCTCTTAGCAATTCTTTCCTTCTCTATGATGAATGCAAGTGTCCTGGGAAATTGGAGATGGACATCCCCTATGATAGAGTCTTGAAGACTCCTGACAAAATGTTATGTGATGAGTACCTTATCATAATGGTAGCTTGAGTACTATCTTAGCCCAAAGAACCCCCTTCTCATATTGATCCAACAACATTTTCCCCTATTTGAGCTCTTGGAACTTATTAGCATGAGCCTCTTGTTTCTATGGAGATAGAAATTTCTCCTTGAACCTCTCCTCAAAGATCTCCCAAATGAGATTTGTTATATAGATCTGGAGCTTCTCACTCTCCATATCCCATGATACAGACCCATGGTCTCTCAACTATGTAATGAAACAACAATATTTCAAGTATATTTCATAACAATAAAAGGAAAATCAATACCCCATATCTAGTAACCATGCCTTGGCCTTGAGACCAACTCCTAGGCCATCAAACACTAGTGGCTTAGAACTCTGAAGGTCTCTCATCATATCCACATAGATGGAATTTCCATCATCCTGACAATGAAATCTCCTACAGTAATCTCCATTACCAAGTGGTGTACATGAATACTCATGTTCATGCCCATACTCTTCTCTACCTCTATGCCATGACAAGTGGGAGTCTCCATGGTGAGATCGCTCTTCCTAGCCATAATCATATTAGTTTTCATCAACTTGAGGTCCCAACTGAGCTATAGGATCCTATAACAAAGGCATCAATGCCTCAATAACAACTTGATTGTTATTACCCTATCCTCCCCCACCATCTTGACATTCCTCCTCATGGTGTTCTTCTTCATCATTATTCTATTGGTTAATGCTCTGACCACTAGCTCTACGTGCATGAGGCATCTCTAAAGGAAAAATAAGATAAAGGTTAAAGACATACCCAACAAACATATGTATCATATCTATAATACGTTAAAAAATGATTTCATAGTGGGAGCATAACACAAAGATCCAATGTTGCAACATGGGCTCTGATACCAGATGTAATACCCCACATGAAGATCCTTGGAACAAAGATAGAATAAAAGCCAATACATTTTTGTAAAAGGTAACAAGCATGGATTTGAACAACATCAACATGCCACTAATAAAGAGATCACAATGGAAGACTAAACCAAAAAACCAAAGCAACCAATGATCTCCAAGCGTCACTACCTACCAACACATTCATTAACTTAAAAGAAAATTAATTAGACAAGAAACACATAATATTTAAACTATCCAAACCTAAGAAGGGGAAAAACCCCATAGGGTATCCAAAAAATCCTTCAAAATACATTTGACAAGTCCAAAAATGCTTGCTATTTTCCCAAGAAGGTTTTTGCACAAAACCATGTGATACTTTCCAGTGTCGTATGATACTTCTCACTTCAACTAGGTGATACTTTTCTAGTATTACAAGATACTTCTTACAACCATCACATGATACTTTTCAGTATCCCATGATTTATTTTCCTATTATCATGTGATACTTTACCAGTATCACATGATACACTTGGCTACTATCATGTGATACTTTCCAGTATCACACGATACACTTGGCTACTATCATGTGATACTTTCCAGTATTACATGATATTTATTTCTATATTTGCATGATACTTTTCCAATATCACCTAATGTTGAACATATGTCATCTAAGTTTCCAAAGAAAAGCCTGATGATCAGTCTAGAAGGAAAATAGAGTTAGAACTTCCACACTAAAGAGTACTAGAACTACTTTAATTAATGATAAACACTCAAAATCATAAAGAAGATTGAGTAATCCTAACATCTAATCCATATCATATAATACATAGAATCTAATGCAATCAAGTGGAAAGTAACATCACAATGAACATACATGAGCATAAATAAATCAACTATCTCAATAGAGAGAAATAACAAAATCACAAGTGAACATACTTTGGATCGGTATATAGAACCATGTGAACATCCAACTCTGAAACCAAATATGAAGCAAAGCTAACTCTGTAAACTAGTCCCCAATCATGGTATAGGTTTCTATGCCTCCCAACCATGTGGAACTCATAGGCCCACTCCTGCCATACTGATTTAGATAGTGATCCGACCAAAAACACACATAGTACAATCATCCATGGATAACACTCATTCCAAATAGTACAGAGGACTTGTAATGAAATAACTTGCATAATAGAAGATATAATATGAAATATTATATAAATACTTGATAATAGCTAAGAGTAATAGGCCACTTCGAGGGGGAAACCTCCAAATATCTCCAATGAGAACACACTGCATAATATGATTATGAAATAAGACTCACAACCTCCTATATATACCTAATTATGCTTAGGTTGAATAGACACAACCCTTCATAACACCTAGGCTGACCTAGCTACCTAAAGTATAATATAATAATGATAACATGACTTAATTGAGGATTAAGATAGCCCCAAGTTGACTATTTATAACCCTATATATAATAACATTAAGGGCATAGCATGCCCCCTCTTTTGAAAGAAACATTGTCCTCAATGCTAGCCAAGTGTGGATTCTTTTGAATGAAGTCCTCATCCTCCTATGTGGTGTCTTCAATTAGTAAATTCTTCCATTGGATGAGATACTGAGTTAGGTTTTTTTCTTCAACTTCTTTGTGCATGTTTGAAGAACACACTCTGGTTCCAAAATTCTTCTTCTTTCTTCATCAAGTTTTGGTAGTACTGTTTGAGTAGGAATATTCTACCCAATTACCTTGTTCAAACAAGAAACATGAAAAAATGGATGTATCTTTGTTGTTGATGGAAACTTAGGCTTGTAGGCAATACTACCAATATTTTGCATGATTTTTTATGGTCCATAATCTCTTGGAGACAATTTATCATTCTTTTTTGTTGCTTCATTGAGATTTGTTTATAAATCTGCAATCTCAAGAAGACCCAGCCCCCAACTTCAAAATTTCTTTCACTACGATATTGGTCCGCTTGTTGTTTCATTCAATTTTTTGCCATACCTAAATTCTCCTTGAGTCCTAAAAGTACCTATTTTTGATGAAGCAAGTGATTCTACTACTTGAACTCTTGGTGACTCCTTAAAGTGATGGAAGGAAGATGATATCCATAAAGTACCAAAAATGGAAGCATTTTTATGAGCTATGAAAAGAATTATTGTACCACCATTCTATAAGAGGTAGCCAATCTACCCATTGAGATTTTTTTTTTTGATGTGAAACAACATAGAAATCCTTCCAAACATTTATTAACCACCTCAATTTTCCCATCTGATTGTGGATGGTATGAAGAACCATGGGCCAATTGAGTACCCAAACATGAGAATAAATCTTTCCAAAAGTGATTAGTAAAGATAGGATCATGATCACTAATAATAACCTTAGGTGTACCATGTAGCTTTTGGATATTCTCCAAGAAAACATTTTCCACTATACTTGTTGTAAAAGGATGTGATAATTAGTGAGGTGATCAACTACTACCATGATGATATTATGACCTTTAGATTTGGGGAGCCTTGTGATGAAGTCCATGGATACCTCTTCCCAATGTTGGCTAGGAATAGATAAACATTGCAAGAGACCTGGTGTCTTAATTGTTTCCTCCTTATTTCTTTAACAAACCAAAAATTCAGCCACAACCTTTTGAACATCACCTTTTAGCCCTTTCCAAAAAAAATCTTGCTTGACCCTATGATATGTCTTTAGAAATCCCAAATGACCACCAATTGGGGACTCATGTAGTTCTTTGAGAATCTTGTGTTTAAGAGTGGAATTCTTGTAGAGATACAAGCACTCTTTATATCAAAGAATATCGCCCTTTGAATAAAACTTATCTAAGCTACTAGGGTCACGTTTTGTTTGTTGGATGAGATTACTTGTTGCAACATCATTTTTCCACTCTTCTTTGGCTTCTATCACACAATTTTCTTGTAATATTGAAAAGACACACAATAAAGCTTCATCTTTTTCATCCTTCCTAGAAAGTGCATCAACCACAATATTTTCCTCCCCTTTATTATATACAATTTCAAAGTCATATCCCAACATCTTAGTGACCCATTTTTGTTGCTCTTCTGATGATAGTCTTTGTTCCAAAAAGAATTTAGGCTATCATGATCTGTCTTAACCTTGAAGTGTCAACCCATTAAATAAGGCCTCCATTTTTTAACTACATGAAGAATTGCTAACATTTCCTTCTCATAAATAGGTTTGAATTTATTTTTACCTTTTAATTGATGACTCTCAAAAGCAATTGGTTGACCTTCTTGCATGAGAACTGCTCCTATCCCATTTCCAAAAGCATCACATTCCACAATGAATTCCTTAGTGAATTCTGGAGTGGAAATAACTAGAGTTGTACACATAGCCTTCTTCAATCTCTCAAATGATACATTAGAAGATTCATTCCAATGAAAATAATCCTTCTTTAATAGAGTTGTAAGGGGTACTATTATACGACCATAATTCTTCACAAATCTTCTATAGTATCTTGTCAATCTCAACAAACCCCTCAACTTCTTAATAGTTTTTGGAATAGGCCATTCTATGATAGCCTTAATTTTGTTAGGTTCCACCTTTAGTCCATGTGAAACTGTGTCCCAAATAATCCACCTCCTTAAGACCAAAAGAACACTTGGATGGCTTAGCATAGAGTTGATGATAAAAGAACAACAACACATACTTTCTCAAGAACTTCTTAAAAATAAAATTCATCAAACTTCAGAATGTGAGGAGTAAACACTTTGCCTATGCCTAATAATTCTTGCCTCTAGCATTTCCTCGACAATTTTTACTATCTTTCTTTTTAGTATGTGTGGGTACCTATAAGGCCTAATGATTGGTGAATGAATCCCTAGAACTAGTTGTATGACACAATCATGATCCCTCTTAGGAGGAAGTCCTTTAGGCATATCTCCAAGAATCACTAAGTGATGATCAATTATTGCTTGTAACTCTAGATGAGTAATAGCATTAGAGTGAGGGACTTCTAATGAACATAGTTGGGCTACAAATCCATTCGCACCTTTATTAAGAAGTTTTTCCGTTTTATGAGAGCTTACCATTTGTCAGAATTTTTCCTTCAATCCCCTTAGCTCCGCTAACTTTCCTTGTGATTGAAATTGCATGAATAGTTCTTGGAAGTTTATCTCAATTATTCCCAATGTAGTAAGCCATTGTACTCCTAAAATAATATCTATTGCACCCATGGATATCACATACATTGGGGTATCAAGTTGATAATTTCCCATGGATAATTTGATGCTATGAAACTTCCTTGAACAAATAACCGTGCTCCCATCTGCAATCAAAACTTGAAACTCTAGGGCTAGATATATAAAAAAATTTAGAAGAGTTGCCAACTTTTGGTTGATGAAATTATGAGTATTGCCTAATTCAATCAACACTGTTATAATCTGAGATCTTCATGTATCTAAATTCAAAGCTTGGAGAAATTGAAAAATAAAAATTGTAAGATTATAACTGTTATTTCTACACAATATTTGAAGAGATATGAAGAAATTCAATCAGCAGAATGTAAGAGATATGAAGATCTCAAAAATTGTGTAGAAATAATAATTCTGTAATAATTTCCTCAAATTTTCTCTAATTCCTCTAAATTTTGGACTATAGCTTCTTTAATATGGTCTTAAAAAACCCTTTAAAAATATTTGAAAAATTCACTAAAATCTGAAAGTTATGCTCTTCCCAAAATTGCCCCAATGTTGAGAAAAAATCTTGCCTCCATGGTGCCAAGATCATGCTTTGATACCACTTGTAGTGAAATAACTTGCACAATAGAAGAAATAATATGAAATATTATATAAATATGTGATAATATTTGAGAGTGATAGGCCACTTCAAGGGGGAAACCTCCAAATATCTCCAATGAGAACACACTTCACAATATGATGATGAAATAAGACTCCCAACCTCCCATCTATACCTAATTATGCTTAGGTTGAATAGACACAATCCTTCATAACACCTAGGCTGACCTACCTACCTAAATTATAATATAATAATGATAACATGACTTAATTGAGGATTAAGATAGCCCCAAGTTGACTATTCATAACCCTATATACAACAATATTAAGGGCATAGTAGGACTAAAACTAAGATCATGAGATAATGCAATACAACAAGTCCTGGTTAGACACTCTATGAGTCCACTATGCAGGAACTCTAGTGGAGAGTATATCACTCGGGACTCCCAAGATAAGCATCATATGAAAACTCTCCCTTGGGAATCTTTTAAGAGACCATCACATTGTGTCCTTGGATGAACCATAAAAATACTTGGCCCTTAGGTGAACCGTATAGATACATACCTTTGGATGAACCACATAGGTATGTCCCATTTTATTATCTTAGTTTTATTACCCATTAATTTATTTAGTTATCACTTATTAGAAACTTCTTCATGTAAAACTTGTCAAGAACATGACCTGGTGTTATGAGAGAAGCCATTCCATAGGTCTATCCTACATACCCATGGTCATCACATGATGAGTGCTTGAAGACAATGCAGTCTCCTAACCCCAAAAAAAAGAGCATAACTCAACCGAAAGCAACTAGGAGTTTGGGTGTCACAAGAACTCAAAAATGTCATGCATACGTGCTTGTGTGTGTGACACCAACTACACAAAGATTATAAACAACAAGCTCTAGATGAGAAATTATTAAAAACACCAGGTATCAAATCACTCAATCAAACATAGTCTAGAGTATGGATTCAACATGAATCCCAATGGAAAAAGAATATTTATGCTTAGATTTTATTCCTCATAGATAATATAAGTCCATGACCAATATCACTACGAAACACCCATGAAAATTGGGTGATACACAAATCAAGGTGATGCCAAAATGTCCAAAAATCAATGAAACTAAAATTGAAACCCTAGTTCTAGTTGGGTAGAAAAACCCCAAATATCCAATAAAAATTGGGTTCAGAGTCCATATGAAAAAATGGCCAACCTCACACCAAAAAGAAACAAATGCTCATACTCACCCAACTGGGTAGAGCCAACATACAGAAACATAGGAGAACACTAGTTCTCTGCATCCTAACATATTGGTACTAAAATAGACTAATACATGGAGTAAAAACACAAAAATAGAAGAACCCTACATCGTAACCAAAAGGGGCAAAACAAGAATGCTCGTGATAAAATAATCTATCTGCGAAAGCCACCAAAAGTCTCAACAAACCAAGGTCTCCCCAAGCTAGATTTAATGAGATCAATCTCGTGATAATCCCATGCCCATAGCTCCTGCAATGAGTAAAACAACAATAACTCCTGAAGAGGATTTGGAATTTTTCTCTCAAATTTCCAATTCAAAAGTGAGAAGTGAGGAATTACTCAATTTTTGGGATATATATTCACTTTAAAAGTGAAATATTATAATAGGAAAATAATTAACCCACTAAAATAAATCCCTCTTTAACCTAGACCAAACTAGGTAATTCCAATTAAATAGAATTCAACTACGGAGAAGCTGGTGGTAATTAAAATAACAAGATCAAAACCCAAAATACCCTTAAAACATTAAATCACAATATTCATGAATAATGTCTATGATTAATGTGGCTATTTAAATTCATAGACATCATACTAGTCTTGTTGCAAATGCAAATGAATCTAGATTTATTAAATCACCAAAGGGTTTAGTTAACAATTAAATAAGAGAGGTCACCCATACAGGGACAAAATTTCTAGACATAAACAACTAAATCACTAACTCCATGTGCTACTATCAGGGATATAAATCCTAGATACTAAACAACTCAATCAAGTGCAATTGCATATAATCATATAGATGAACCAACAAATGCATTAAATCAAAAAATTAACCATTCATTTATTTACATTAAAATAATCTATTTACATCACTCATTGCATCATAAAACATCTCAAAACAAGAATGAAGTAAATATACATAGCATCAAATCGTAGTATCCAGAATCCAATAATTCCACCATATAATCATAAACAAAGTATATGTTTGAATATAAAATAACTAGATATGATCATAAGGCATCATGACACATCAATAAGCATCATCATGCATATATGATTAAACTAAACAACATAGTATTTATCATCTATGATATAAGCAATCAAAATATAGTATATGATCATCAAGTTGTTTTAGATATCATTCAAAATGAGTGTCAAAATATCTCTTAGATCCAAAAGATAACAAGGTACAAAATGCAAACACAAGAGGCACTAAAAAAAAATCATTAAAAATCTTTACAGATAAAGGATATGTACCTTAATATAACACCTACATTGACCCATTATGGTACTAATGACTTTTTCTTTCATCACATTGGACATATTAAGAGTCAAGGCACAAACCAAAGCAAGGAAGACAAACTGTTAAACAACTATTTTTGACAACTCTATTTGGGAATCTCCAGAATCTCTAAATTTTATCTTTCTCACTATTGACAATTACATGAAAGGTAAATTCTTGTGCCTATTTCTTGTTTCATAAAGGATTCTCAATAAGTCTTTCTGTGGCTTCATTGGAATAACTCTAAATTGAGCATTCACATACTTTTTTGAGTTGTGTATTTAAACCCATGAGGAAAAATGGTGCTACCTCATGAAGTCTAAATTTTAGTAATGCAGCCCAAGCTTGGCTTCCAAGATGAACATGAAGACATAATCAACTAGTTGAATACACTCTCTTGGAGAAGCATAAACTTTATAAATGTGTATAAAAGAGTCAAATTTTTACTAGAATGAGAGGAAGCCAACATTTAGTACTAGGAAGGTGTGTTTCAACAAAGAAGGTTGAGGCAAGCCTAAAGTTACCTATCTATAAACAAGTTAATTCAACTTGGATCCTAAGTATATCAGGAGTGATTGTGATCATGGTGAAATTTATCCTATGTTTGAAGAACTTAGGAAAGCTTATTTTCCCATATTAGAAGACCCCCTAAGAAGAGGAAGAGTTTTCTCAAGGGACTAAGTGTTGCAAGGTATTCGTTGGGCCTTGTTTCCACCACCCCATCCTACTTCCTAGAGATATAATTAGTCCTCTTCTCTACCTATTTTTCAAACACAAACTCTATTATTGTGTAATACTCTCACCTTACATGGAGTTGTACCCCCAAATATTGTTACCTTCCAGTGAGTACTAGTTATTCTTCCTACATCAATGGTTGTACCCTAGGGTAATATTATTAGTTCTTTATGACTTGTTACTAATAATGACTTACCAAGATCCTACCAAAAAAAATTCCCAAGTTCAATAGTGATGGGAAGGTTTTTGCAGATGACCACATTGCTACTTTCTTTGCAACCTATAGTATTGTCTCCCCTCAATATGAAGACATAGTTGCGTGGATGTTTGTTGAAACACTAGTTGAAAATGCTACTGATTGGTTCCAACATCTTCTTGTTGGATGTATCACAACTTGGGATGATATGTGAAAATGGTTTGAAGTCCACTATAAAAGAAAGGAATATGAGCATACATTTTTGTCCCAACTTACTTACATCAAGAAGGAACTGAGTATTCCCATTAGAGATTTCATTGCAAGGTTCTACAAATTGGTCAATCAAATTCCCACTACAAGTAGGCCAACTACAGATAACCAAAATATGTTCTTCATTATTTCTAAGCCTCCAGCTATTAGTTTTTAAATTAGAAGAGCCCATGTGGAAAATCTCCAAGCTACTCAGACTTTGGCCATAGACATAAAAGATGAAAAAGATGATTTGAGAGAATCCAAGAAATGGAAGAGAGAGATTTAGAATGGAGCCTCTACAATTACTACTACTAGCCCTACCAACAACATGGAAGTAATGCTTTAAAATTTTTCAAATGAGATGATTTCCATGAAAAGGAAAATGGGTAAGCCATTGTCTTCATTTCAAAAACCCTATCAAGATATATGCAAAAGGCAACACGAGTGGAATGCATTTTAGTTACCACCTACTCAAAAAATACTTTCCATTAAGGTAGCTCCTAAGAAATAAAGCATGTGAATATTCCACTTAAGAAAAGATCATGATGGTGACTCTTTCCCTGAAATGAATAGATATAGGTAGATGAATGCAAGTAATGAGCTAACAATGGAATATCCAGAAAGTGAAGATGATTATGCTCTTGGTGACTTTGGAATATTTTACTTGGAGCATGAATAAAATTTAGAAAGGAGAGGTGTTTATTTCACCACTTTGATGGATTAAAAATGATCATAACCACAAGAAGCCAGAAAAAAAAAAGCTCTGACAAGCTTAGTTCCCATTCAGAACATTGCTCCTTCTACTTCATCAAACATGGCTAGTGCTTCTACCCCCTCTACCTCAAAGAAAGAGCTATCAAGGTTAGAGCCAAGTGGTAAGTCAAATTCTTCATTTGATATTATTTAGTATTGTAAAGATGCTCGTATTCAAGTCTCTCCTCTAGAATACTTGAAGTCTAATCCTATGTAATTGCAAAAGCTAGTTGACTATTGCAGAGGTGAGATTATTAGTAAAACTCAACTAAATATCAATTCTACTAGTGGTAATAAGACTAGCACTAGTGTATTCCCCCCCATTTGATGAAGAACCAATCCTACCTATGATATTTAATGAAGAAGAATCTTCAATCCTAGCTACCTCCCTTGGCTAGAAACCTGATTCTTTTTATGTGTCTCTATATGTTAATGGTCACAAGCTAAATAGTTGCATAATTAACTCAAGTGAATTAGAAAGAATCATTATTTCTACTATTTCTCATGCCTTAGGCTTGAACTTAACCAAAATTTTGGGTGTTGTTATTCTATGGATGCAAAACTAGTCCCCCTAATAGGTCTAGTTTTTGATGCCCAAGTAGCCTTAGCTACATATCCAACTTATCATTATGGCTGACATCCCTGCTAGTTATGGAATTTTATTAAGTAGGAGCTTTTTTAGGGAAATGGGAGGTGAAATCAAACTAGATTGGTCCCATTCTATTATTCATATTGGTAACAAAAAGATCAAGATTGAAGTTGAGGAAAAAGAAAAATTTACTGTGATCAAATATGATGACCCCAAGGCTCAAATCTTGTATTAAGAAATGGAATATGGGAATTGTATGATGTTTAACAATTTCAATGCTCTAGAAGAGGAATCAAATCCTCCTAATGACCAAGGATTTTGGACCTTAGAATTTGATGAAACCTACGCAATTGCTAGATTAGGAGCAGGTGTGGTGCACATCTCCCCTATGGGAGATGTGACACAACTAGCATACAAGTTATAGCTCAAAAATACAAAAAACACTATAGAGTATGAAGCTTTTCTCTTATGCTTTACTGCTGCAAAGAAAAGATGAGTAAAGATTCTAAAAGCCTGAGGTGATGCAAAATTGATAGTAAAGAAAGTTTGAGGTCAATACACTAGGAAAAATCCAAGATTGAGGAATTATAAGAACAGATTCTAGGATGAGATAAAATATCTTGATGCCTTTTCTATACAAGTTTCTCTAAGGGAAAAAAATATAAGGGCTGATATGTTAGCTGCCTCTTCATCCCTTTTGTTACCCCATCCATAATTTAAAGATAAAGAATACAAGGTTGAAGTTCTCTTCAGATCTAATGTGCCTAATAATGTTAAATCATGAAAACTCTTTAATAATGATTGGAAAATCCAATGTTTTCTTGGAGTTGATCCCTTCAATGACCTATACTTCGAAGTGAGTGTTAGTCCCTACCAAGAGTTTTCTTTGAACAATAAGAAAGATTTAGAGCTAGGTGCTAAGCAACTAAAAGGTAGCAAAATGCCTAGACAACTAATCTCTTTAAAAAGGTTGATCCATAGACATGATGCATATATTAGGAGAGAAAGAGGCAAGAAATGTGGAACCTCAAACGATTGTGAGGGACTAAATGCAGGCACTAAAATAAAACCTAAAATGATCAACATTGGTAGTTGTTGTTCAACCAAATAAAGAATTAGAGCTAAGACACTACTTTCTAAATATCAAGATGTTTTTACATGGGGTTATGAAGACCTGAAAAACCTTTAGGGATGGTGAATTTAAGCATATGATTTCCTTTAAGCTAGATGTAGTTCCTTTTAGGAAAAAGAAATGCAACTACAACCTAATAATTTCATATGTCATGTTTAGAGAAATTCATAAAATATTGGAAGCTAAGATTATCTACCGAATACACAATTCAACATGGATAGCTAATGTTGTCCATGTCAAGGAGAAAAGTGGGAAGATCAAAATCTGTGTTGATTTTAGAAATCTAAATCAAACATCTCTCAAAAACAACTACAGTCTCCCCAATATGGATCATTTACTATAGACAATGGTAGGTTTTGAAAGGATTTCTATTTTGGATGGTTTCTCCAACTTTAATTAGATTGAAGTACACCAATATGATTAGTTTAAAACATCGTACACCAATCCCTAGGGAACTTTTGCTTACAAAAGAACGCCCTTTGCAATAATCAATGCAGGAGAAACCTTTTAAAGAGGCATGAATTCATCATTGTCAAATTTGAAGGAAAAAATCATTGTTGTTATCTTGGATGACTTGACAGTTTTCTCTAAAATAAGAGAAAATCATTTAAGATATTTGGAAAAAGTATTGAAAAGATGTAAGGAACATGGAATCTCCCTCAACCTTAAGAAGTTTATCTTTTTTATAATGGAAGACAAGTTGTTGGGTCACATAATTTCTTAGGAAGGCATCAAAATTGACCCTAAACATATCAAAGCTATACATCAGCTCAAACTACTAGAAAGAAAAACTGAAGTTAAATCATTCTTTGGTTAGGTAAATTTCTTGAAACATTTTGTTCTTGATTTTTTTGAAATTACAAAATGCATAATAGACATGATGAAGAGTAGTCAAAGTTCTAAGTGGAGTGACTCTAGAAGAAAGGCCTTTGATGAGATCAAAACTGCTATAGCTCATGCCCCTATCCTAGTTCATCCATATTATATAAAGAGTTTATTTTATATTGTTATGTATCAACCCATACTTTTCTACCATACTCATGCAATAAAACAAGGAAGGAATTAAAACACCTATTACTTTTATGAGCACCCCTCTCAAGGAACATGAACTAAGATACTTCAAAATGGAGAAACATGCCTATGTTGTTGTCAGAGCCCTCAATAACTTTAGATTTTATGTTCTACATTCAAATTCAATCATTTATGTTCCTAACTCAATAGTCAAATGTATCTTAACTCAATAAGAAATAGGATGCAATTCAAGAGGAGCCCAGACAACCAAAGTCCAAGAGTATGACATTGAGATAAAACTTAATAAGTTGGTCCATGACAATGCTTCATGCAAAGAAATTGTAGAAAATAAAGAGGTAAGTGAAGAGAAGAAAGTCTTGAGAGTCCTAATGGTAAGCCTCCAGGACCCTTGGTTTTCAAATATTTCTTATTTCTTTACTTATGGGGAATTCCCCAATGGAGTGATGATTAAATATGTCATTTAAATATGTCATTTAAATATGTCTATTAAATATGTCATTTATGATGATTAATTATACAAAAGGGTGATTGATGACACATTTTTGAGATGTGTAGATAAGCCTTGGCAAGAGATGTTGCTCAAAGAATTCTATGATGAAGCTTGTGGTGGGCATTACTCTTCTACAATCACAATATATAAAATTTTGAGGAAATTTTATTATTGGCTAGATATGTTTAAGGATGCCTAAAAATGGGTAGCCCAATGTGAAAAATTCAAATCATTTGCTAGAAAACCTTAGTTGGTTGTCTTGCCCCTAAGATCAATAGTCACTTTCAACAATGGGGAATTGATTTTATTGTCCCAACTAACCCCCTCCATTTGTAGGACATTTATATATCATTACTATTATAGACTACTTTACTAAGTGGGTAGAAGCCAAGCCTACTAAGAGAACCACCTCCCAAGTTGTTTGTGAATTCATTAGGGAAAATATCCTTGCAAGATTTGGTGTCCCAATGAAGTTGGTCATGGATAATGCTACATATTTTTCTTTAGTGAAAATTTTTGAATTCTGGTATGATAGTAGTATACATCTCAGTTACTCTTCAGATTATTTCCCTTAGGGAAATGGTCAAGTAGAATCAAATAAATAGAATTTAGTTAATATCATGAGAAAGCTTGTCTCTCACAACTAGAAGGATTGGCACAAGATGCTATATGAAGCTCTTTGGGAAGATAGAGTAACACTTAAGAAGGCTATTGACATTTCCCCATTTGAGCTAGTATATGAAGTTGAGGCCATCATTCCCCTTCCCTTAGAGTTATCAATTTGTAAGTTGCAAAAGAAAATTGAAGACCCCATTTTCTATACTATATGGAAAATAAAATAATGTACCTAACCAAACTAGAAGAGGAGTTTGAAAAGTTGGTTGAGCACATCACAAAACATCAGAAGCATGTGAAGAGATTCTTTTGATAAAAGAGCTAGGACAAGAAGGTTCATGGAAAATGATCTGGTCCTACTACAGGATAAAATATGTGAACCCAAAGCTATGCATCATAAATTTGACTCCCTTTGGAAAGGTCCTTTTAGAATTGTGCAAGTAAAAAAAAAAAAATCCTTTAAACTTGCATATCAAACTGGTGAAGTTCTGCCATTTTCTTATAATGGCCAAGACCTGAAATTATATCAGCTCAAAAACCCCTATAGTTAGTGTTAGATTAGGTAATTTTCCTTTCTACCACATGCTCTAGTTTATATTTATGCTTTCGTAGTATATTTTTCTTTGTGTTGTGTGCTTTTATTTTTGTTTCCCCCCAGTGGTTTTCCATTTTGGCTTTGTGAAACTAGAGATGCTAGGTCCCTTCTTAGACATGTGCATGCCTAAGTCCCTAGTTAAAGCTACTTGTTGCCAAATTTTAGTCCCTCCCTTTTAAGGATTTCCTTTTGGGTCTTTCCAAGATTTCCATGCCTAACTTCCCATGACACCTCTATGCAGGATTCTTGCTTTTTCCTTGCATCAAGGTCTTAAGTGATCTAGGTTTGGGTGGTTTTTCTATTTGAACATCTTTCTGATGAGAAGGAACCCTATTTTTAATCTACAATTAAACCCTTAATGCTTAGTGTTCCATTTGGATTTCAACCCATGCTATCAAATTATCATTGTCAGCTCACTTTATTAGATAAGATCCTGAAGAAGCAAATTATATCCACATCTCTAGCTAATTTTAAATATCAATTCATAATGAGAAGATAAGATAAACAAGGATTTATAGCCATGAAACTCTTATAGTATCAATTTGAAGTTAGAGTCTATCTTTTTGTAGAATAATGAAGTTCTATCAATCTGAGTGCTTTCCCCTTGGAAGTAAATATCTTTGAGTTTATTTTTGAAGCAATGTCAGGAAAGGAAGAGAAATACTTCTAATTTTTCAAGTCCCTAGAAAACATATGCTTCAATGATACTTTCCATCAAAGAGAGATTACTAAGCCTCTATATGAAATGTGGAAATACTAAATCTGGATGTGAAGATAGTCTTTGAAAATAGTACAAAGTGGTTTTCGATGGAGTAGTTGATGATGTGTGAACTTGAAATAAAGAAGATAATAGTCCAATCCCTCAAGGCAGAAATTTTATTTCATGAATTCTCCAAGGAATGAGAAAAAATACAAAGGAAAATCTTTGTGTGGAAAAGAAAGCTATAGGGTACCCAAGGCATTGATGGAGTATAGCTCAGGGTGCAATCCCAAATCAAAGGAAAATGTAAGCTTAAGGAAAGATAAAATTATGCTTCCTTCCCCACACATAAAGAATTGTGGTGCTACTTGTGTTCTAGTTTGCAAAGTTAAAAGGGTAGCTTCCATTAAAGCCAAAATGAATCGAGTTGGAAAGTAAATAATCTCACTTCTATAGGAGATTTAAGTGAATTTTATGTTCATTAGGTTTATGAATCATCACATGGGTAAAGGTAAAATATTTTAAAGGGTCATTAATATATCTAATTCATTACAAATCCAACCATTATGACCATTAGCTATGGTTTATTTCATTTGTGTGGTGCCAACGTTCAAATTTTTGAGTCTATATGATCAAATTTTCCCCAAAAAAAGTTCTTCATACCGTAATAGCTATTTTATTAAATAAATTTATCTTTTTAATGAAATTATAAGATAATGGAAATCAAAGAAGTAGGGTATGATCATCTGATTGGATTGGAGACTAAGTCGAAGAACCTTTTGTACACTTCCTTCAAATTTTACAACCTAGGTGATCTACACAGAAGAATTAGTACCCAACCCATCTATCCAATTACTTAGACATTGAAAGAAAGAAGATTAGTTGAGGTTCTCAGGTTCCCCATGGCTGTGAAAGTGCTATAATTGGTAAAGTAATGTATTGAAAGATAAAATCTAGAGACAAAGTAGATATTATTTCCTGACCAACCTATTCTTCTTTCAGTGAACAAGGAACTAATGCAATCTTCTTTTGGGATCCTAGTGAGGGAAAAGTAATGTGACATTGATCTTTATTCCTCTACATTGATGTTCAACAAGAAGAAAATTTTGAGGAGAGAAGACATGTAGAGGACATGGTTTCAAACTCCTCATAGAAAAAAGAGTGAGATGCCAAGGACTCTTTTTGAAACCAACCTAAAGAGGGAAATTGTGGATATCTTGTTACTATTGCTAAGATTAAAGGGAAAGGAGGAGATTCTAGATTTCATTGAGCATCACTTCTACTTGGTCTAGGCTATTTGTGTTGAAGGACTATAGATTGACTAGGCTTAAATTATATGTGAAGAGCTTACCTCCTAGCTAAATTTGGAAAAATCCTTCAAGAAGTTCTTTATGTCTTCATATTTAATATACACCTTAGCCAAACATCATCTCTAGTCTAGTCTTTCTAGTATTCAAGATTATGATGAGAACACCAAGGTGTATGAATTCTACCATAATCTCCAACTGTAGAGGAGTTTGGAGGAATATGTCAAGATAAATGATGCCTTCACAATGATCCTGTATTAGGAATTACAAGGGTGCCTTAAGTGGAGATTTTCACTAGAAGCCATATCAGTGGTCAGCCAACTTGAGTGTTGTTTCATTCAATTCCCATCTTTCTCTTACCTAAGTATTGGTGCATTTAATGGCTTTCACAAGTGGCTCCCTACATATCCCAAAGATAAGGTAGTTTTGGTTGAATTGTGAAGGAAAAAACTAGAAGTAAATACCTTATGCTCCAATGTGATGAATATAGCTAGGATTCCTTTTCCAATAGTGGTAGGACCTTACTCTTGTGCCTCTAGATTTGAAGCCCAAAATTTAATCAAAGCCTTTGAGAATATAATTAAATTGATCAATTTATCAAGTATCACCCAAATAACTTTGTAAACAATCACTTGAAGATGGGAATAGCTAATAGGCATATTCCAAATATTGAAGATGTTGGAATTAACAAGTGGGCAGATTTACTTCTAAGGGGGGGGGGGGGGTGTGTGAATTAGAAGTAACTAACTTTAAATTTTTCAAATTCCTTTAACTAAAACCATTCGCATGCATCAAAATTATGTAATAGACATGAAAGTAAAGATATGCATAAAAATAGACAACACACAAATTTGGTAACCCAGAAACCCTCCAAAATAAGAAGGTAAAATTGGGGTGGGGATTACACCCACAAAATATCATTGTAGCAATGTGTAACTGTTTAGGGTTATAATGTTTGACCACTTCCAATGGACTACCCTATGAAAGGAATGTCCTATTCAAGACTTTATACTCTATTAAAAGTGACCTAGTTAAAGGATTTCACTACCCTACTAAAAGTAGGCCTGGTTAAAGGACTTTCACACATTCACTTGGAATGCCACCCTATTAAAGGATTTACAAATGGCTGCTAAGACAACCTAACTCCATAGGATTTCCATAGCTAATACAATTTATAAAGAGTATGAGAAAGTCTTTGACTTGACAGCTTTGCAATCTTCAATTACTGATTCTGAATCCTTGTTCCTCTCTTACTAAACTAATCCTTGCTTGATCTAATATGTCACTCTGCAAGGTTCTGATACTCTACTCTTCAACAACTAGATTCTGCAATGTTGCTCTATTCTTCACCAAGTCTTTTGAACTCCCCTCTAAATTTCACAATAGTTCACCCATAAACTTCTCACATCCACATATACAATGGGGTTTTCATTCTTCTTTTACAGATTTTGAAGATTTAGGGTTAGGTATGAATCTATGATCAATATTAAATATTTATTTTTTCTCATTTCTTGCACTTTTCCTATTGGTTGCATGCCTTCTCTATTTTTCTTATTGGTTGCATGCTGATTGCATGGGTAATGTGAAACATTCAATCTTATCTTCAAGATCCTTTGAGATTCATCTTATGTTAGCTCCAAAAATGGTTTACATCTGATTTTTTGAAGGCAAAAACTCATATGCTGATTCTATATTACTAGGCACATACTGGTTGTTAATGCTCAGCATATATAGAAAAATTGGCTCACTTGGCTCCTACAACAATTTTGTTTCACTCAACATCTATAGTGACTTGACATCTATACTTTTCTCAACACTTGAACTTTTCTTAGCACCTAAAGATTGGTCGACACCTAAAGTTCACTCGGTACCTATTGAATTCACTAGCTTAGCATCCATTGTAGCTCAACTTTTTTATTATAATTGGTATTAACTTTAGAACTGGTTAAGTGTGTTGACACTCAAATGTTAAAACCAATTTGAGACCAATAATCTCCCCCTTTAACATGAGTGGAAAAAACACTTAACTAGAAATTATAAATTTGATCTTTATGAGTATACTATACATTTTGTTTGACATATGTACAAGACTTCAAAAAATTATTCAAAATTTTGTATACCTCAAAATCTTATAACTCACTCTAAGCTAATGTGCCATTACCATTCTTGTAACCAAAATTCTTGTGCTGAATATGTCTCATGTTGATATATTTGATACCTTTTTCCTTATCTCCCTTTACTATATCTGTATACCTTGTTTCTGAATCCTATACTCTGTATCTGTTCCCTTTTCACATCTTCTTGCATCTTGGCATCTTTTTGGCTTTATTACTTCCTCAAATGTGAATCTATATATCTCCCCCTTTGGATATTCTTTATTTCTTCTATTAAAGAATGTATTATGTAACCATTCTTATTCACATTTCCCTCAAAACATTATATCTCCCCATTCTTTATTAGATACAATAAATAATGAATTATATCCCAAAGAATGTATTACTCTTCCCCTTTTTGACACTTATGTCAAAGGGTCCTAAGGATGAATAGAATACTTTTCCAAAAAAAAATTATTTACCTCCATAACCATCTTGAGAGAAGCATCCCAATTATCTATAGCTATCTCCAATAACTTGTGTTGGATGGTTATCTCTACTACAAGATGAACAAGGCCTTCTAAAGTAGAAAGATTTGGATCTTTCTTTAGAACATTTTCTACATAGGCCTACTCCTTATGGAGTACTTCCAAATGTGGAGTTATGGAGGATTGAATTTGCATCAATTTGGCCTTAATATTGGCCTCTTTAGTTGTCAATATAGCTAATTCCTTCTGTGTGTGAAGCGTAGCAAAAAAATGCGTCTCACTCTGAGTTGGATCTTTTGGTAGCTAAGTGCTGGAAATCTTTAGATTTCACTCCAAGCTCAGTATCCTTTGGCTTGTTTCCTATGTGAAATATGAGGAATAAAATAATATGGTGTATAATGAGAATACATTCTTAAGTACTTTCTTTACATTTTCAATCTTCTTCGCCAATTCAACTTGTTAAAGTGCTATTTCACTTGATATCTTTAGATTCACTTTCATCTAAAATTACTTTTCTGACCATTCTAATAATTTGACATTAGTTTTTGGGTCCTCATTTTGTACCTAGTCCACAATGTTGGACAATTACTCCATTATGGGTTGGGTTTCATCAGGTACTTGCAAGCTGAATACATCAAGAAATATGTACTTGATTTCCACTAGTGCTTGCTTCTGCCTATACTCATTTATGAGTATCTCTTGTCTCTTTCTCCTTTCTAGTGCCTCTTGCACTTCATTTATCTATTGCAGGTTCATGGTTCTTAAGTCATAGCTAGGTATGACTATTTCTTCATCAAGTGTAGGGTCTCCATAGTGAAGTACCCTTGCAACCTTGGTAGTGCTCGAGCCTAGTGCTGAAATTTGTAATGGTACTGCATCAGTGCTCAGCTTCTTATTAGGAGTCCATGAGGTAGGCAAGTTCACAAATGTTTGTATGGCCTCCTATTCCTTAGCGGTTTTCTCTAATTCTTTCTCCTCTTCTTTACTACCTTGATTAATGATGACAATTTGAGGAGGTGCACCTTGACTTTGTGTAGTAGGAACATCTTGCCTAGTTTTTTCCTTTGCTTGTTCCTTGGTAGTTGTTGTCACTTTTATTGTAGAATCAACCTTAGCAATTTTGTCTTTTTCTTCTTGTTCTTTGTGTTGATTTGTTGTAACTATGGGAAGTTGTGTAGGTTGTTCTTGTGTTCTTTCCTTCTCCCTTATTATTTTTCTATAGCTTTCTACAACTCATCAACACTTACCAAAACTAGATTTGTGCAAAGTTGTGCTTGTAATGTAGATTGGTGAAGGATCTTTTTGAGATCCTCTGCAGTTAAAGGATTGATGTTCTAACTTGAGGTGTCAGGAACATCTTGTATAGTTACTATATCTATAGGTGTTGTATGTGGAGGGCTTGGTGGTGGTAGTTGGGTGTCTTGGACACTCTGTTTAGTTTTTTGTTCCTCGGCTATTGCCTCTTCACCATGTGTCTCATCCACTATCTCTTTTTATGTTTCTTTCTCTCCTTCATCTTTTTCTTTCTCTCTTTCTTCCTCTTTCTCTTTCTCTTCTTCTTCATCATTATTCCTACCCTCAAATGGGTCTTCCTGCCCTTCCTTTATAGTTGTACTAGATTTGCCCTAACTAAGATTTCTTCTTCACTCGGCTTCCTTTGCTAACTTATCTCCTACCAATCATTTGACTCCTATCAACTCAGCTTGTACTAGATTTTTACTTGGCTTCTAAGGAAAACATGGCAACATTTGTGATCTCTTTAATTTTGAACTTTGCATCTTTTTTCATGCCAATCTATTCTTTTTTAGCACTTTCTTGTCTAAGAACTGATGTATGATAAAACTTTGTAAATTAGTCCCTTATGCCTTCTTTTGCTCAATTTGATGAAGTGTGGCCACTTGACCTATTAGGTGAATCATTTGATGTGCTACTCCCATCTTTCTTCTTCCATGTCTTGTTCATTTCTCCTTTAATGTATTCAACATCTACCTTCTCTTTTCCTTTGCCATTTTTTGAGTTGGGTTCCTTTGTCTTTGTTGGGCAATTCCTATTGATATGACTAATCTTCAAGCAACTAAAACATGTGGTTTGGTTAAACCATCTACTATAATTCCCCCTGAAATGTGTCCTTATGCAATTTTCAAGAACCTATCCATATTTTTGACAGTAATGATATTTATACCTGGTGTTGTAATCCCAATTGTAGCGATGACCACGGTTACCTTCCTTTGCTAGCTGATTTGAGGCCCATATAGGCTTTTATTTGCACTCAAAAGCTTTATGTCCATAATTCTTGCAATTGTAGTAGTGACCTTGAAATTTTTGTGTTTTGATAGTCCTAGTCCTACAGTAATGTGCTTGATGTCCTTGCTTTTTGCACTTATGACAATAACTTGCATTCTTAGGCTTGTCATGCTAATGGGTATTCTTGCTCCTCCATACATTAGAAGTATGTCCCTTTTTACCATAGAAATGAGAAGTAAGTTTAGTGTTCTTACCTTTTTTACTCCTTTCTTCTACAATCTTGGTGGACTCTCCTTGTTCAGTGCTAATGTAACCTAGTCCTAAAGTATCATTGCTAGCCCTTAGTGATTTTAGTAGCTACTCAAAGTACTTGATGGCCTCATTGGGTTTGTTGAAGCTTTTTGCAATCTCCTTCTCTCTTTTTAGATCATTTTGCAGTTGTTCATTTTGCATCTTCAGTGTAGTGATCTCAATATCCTTGAAATTTAGTTCATGATGTGCATTCATCATCCGACTTAGGGTGTCCAGCTACATGTTTGAGATTCTTGCAAGCTCAATTGATTTTTCTTCTAGTTTTTTGGCAAGGTTTCTCTTGTCTTCTTCTAGCATAGCCTTGTCTTCAATGGCTCTTTTTTTTCTATTCAGTTACCTCACAAAGCATCATGGCTTGTGATTCTTGTTGAAGCTTGAGTATTCTAATTTCTTCTACTTGAGCTCTATTCTTCTCCATCAAGTCTGCTATTGTTGCATCAAATTCTTTAGAATCTCCATTTGAAAATAGATTTGAGATGTCAATCTCCTTGTATTGTGTGTCATTCTTAGCCATGACAATCTCTCATCTTCTTTTTAAGGATTTCTTTAGTTCTCCTCTAGCTTCTTCCAAAGCATGTAAACTAAGTTGTATGTCAATTTCATGATTCTCTATGATCTTCCCAAGTTTGTAGACTTCCATTCTAGATCTTTTCTCCAAGTGGTAAGGCTCCTTCTTGTGAGAACTTGGCTTTGATACCAATTGTTGGAATTAACAAGTGGGAAGATTTACTTCTGAGAGGGAGGGGTGAATCAGAAGTAGCTAACTTTAACTTTTTCAAATTCCTTTAACTAAAACCATTCACATGCATCAAATTTATCTAATAGAAATGAAAGTAAAGACATGCATGAAAATAGACAACACACAAATTTGGTAACCCAAAAACCCTCCAAAATGAGAAGGTAAATTTGGGGTGGGGATGACACCCACAAAATATCATTGTAGCAATGTGTAACTATTTAGGGTTACAATGTTTGACCACTTCCAATGGTCTACCCTATGAAAAGCCTATCCTATTAAAGAATTTACACTCTATTAAAAGTGACCTAGTTAAAAGATTTCACTACCTTACTAAAAGTAGGCCCAGTTAAATGACTTTTGTACATTCACTTGGAATGCCACCCTATTAAAGGATTTACAAATGACTGCTAAGCCAACCTAAGTCCATATGATTTCCATATCTAATATAATTTCTAAAGAGTATTAGAAAGTCTTTGATGTGATAGCTTTGCAATCTTTAATTGCTAATGCTAGATCCTTGTTCTACTCTTATTGATCTAATCCTTGCTTGATTTGATATCTCACTCTACGAGGTTCTGATACTCTATTCTTTAACAATTAGATTTTGCAATGTTTCTCTATTCTTCACTAAGTCTTTTGAACTCCCCTCTAAATTTTGATATAGTTCACCCATATGCTTCTTACATCCATATATACAATGGGGTAACATTCTCCTTTAAAAGATTTCAAAGACTTAGGGTTAGGTATGAATCTACGATCAATATTAAATCTTCATTTCTCACTCATTTCTTGCACTTTTCCCATTGGTTGCATGCCTTCTCCATTTTTCTTATTGATTGCATGCTGATTGCATAGGTAATGGGAAAGGTTTGATCTTATCTTCAAGATCCTTCAAGATTCATCTCATGTCGGCTTCAAAAATGATTTTATTAGAGTTTTTGAAGGCACAAACTCATATGTTGATTCTGTGTTACTCGACACATATTGGTTGCTAATGCTCATCATATATAGGAAAATGGGCTCACTTGGCTCCTATAGAAATTTTGTTTCACTCAGCATCTATAGTGATTCGACATCTATACTTTTCTCGACACTTGAACTTTGCTCAGCACCTAAAGATTACTTGGCACCTAAAGTTCACTCAACTCCTATTGAATTCATTAGCTTGACATCCATTCTAGCTCGGCTTCTATATTATACTTGGTATTAACTTGAGAATTGGTTAAGGGTCTTGACACTCAAATGTCAAAACCAATCTAAGACCAATAGAAGACTATGGGGTTAGGTGTTATGATGAACACCAAACCAGAGAAAGGTATTTTTCTAGATTAATAATAAATGAAATTAAGTTGTATAATGACACCATTGATGTTAGTAAGCTTGTAGATGGTGGCTCCTATATACATCCCTTAACCTATGAGAAAATCAAGAACACTCACATAGTTTCAACTCCACCTAAAGGCCCTATTATTGACACAATGGAAGTCTTGATGCTTGGTATCATCAAGAGGATAGAAAAATTGGTGGAGTGGACCATGGCTAGGAAGAAGAGAACTAGAACTAAAAGTTCTACTAGTGGAGTAGCCTCTAGGAAAACCCAATCTACTGCTACTACATCCACAACTTTTGCTACATCAACATCAATTAGACCAAAATAATTTGTTGGTGGAGGAGGAGACTAGCCTCCTAAGAATAATGTTCAAATTACTCTAATCTTTGGAGGAGGATCTTTACTAGATACGAGAAAGGTTGGTGATGAAGAGAAAGGTAAAGGCAAAAAGAAGCAAAAAGAGAAACCAAAAGTAAAGGCATCCTCCCCTATGCCAGTCATCAACCTCAATGGTGATAATATTTCTCTAAATGGCCAAGAGTAAGAGGCATCTTAGCAAGGTGATACTCTATCCTTCTCTATTACTAAAGAATTTTCTTTTTCTTTGTCCAGCCAAAGCAAGGTGACACCACCAATAGCAAGGAAGTTGTTTGATTCTACAACTCTGTAGTCAGCACTCAATGTCCTTTCAATTTAATCTTGGTTTGAAGAGACTATTGATTGGAAGAAGAGAAGATGTGAGGAAAGTGCTCCATCTAAGGACCTTATTATGCAAGAAACTTCATCATGACAAAGAAGTAGAAAACTATAGCTGCATTTGCCAAAGATTCTTCTATTGGTCACATGCTAGTAGTGATCACAAAACCTTAGGAGGGAAAGTTTCATGAACTAACTCCTAATGATTTTTAGATTAAATCAATTGACATAGGCATTTTGGTGCATGATTCCATGGTAGACATTTGGAAATCAACAAATGTGAAGATTGAGGATAGAATGGAAGAGTTGATGTTAAAAAAAGAGGTACTCAATGCCTTGAACAAAGAATTTATGGATTGCATTAGAGTTGCACTTGAAAGTGCCCCTACAAACACATTTGATCCTAGTGTATAGGAAAATAAGAATTTTCTACTTAAGTTAGAGTAGGAGAGGCAATTTGGTCAAATTGGCCTTGGCTAGATTGTTGAACTTAGGGTCCAAGGTCCCCCTCTTATTGAGAACCTTGAGAATCTATTGTTTGACACTAACAAATTGAGAGAAACATTTTCAAGCCACCAAACTTCAATGCACAAAGTGTCAGACAACCTAATAGAGTAATTGGATTTGTTGCAAGAGGTGATTGACATGCAAATTAATATTGTTGTGACCCATGGGATACTCAAAATAGGCTAAAAACTATTATTTCATTGGAAGAAATCATAAGAATTAAAAATTGAGAGCTCTGTCAAGTTTGAGAATGAGCTAAAGGATGTCTATGATTTAGTGAAGAAAGTCATGGACAAGATATTCAACCATTTAAAGGTTTTGCACACTGAATCATATGTTACCAATAATGGCTAGTTGGTAGACATTAAACGACTAAAGACTTAGTTCCTAGCATTCATTGAAGAGGCTATTGATCCATAACATTTCCAGATGGAAAAGATTGTGGAACTCTCAATAGTGATTTGTGTTCTAAAGCATGCAAAAAAGAAGCTCCAATCAAATATTTCCAAAGTTGAAGAATTGATAGAAACACATGATTATTGGATGATTAGAGTTGACAACATTCTCATTCCAAGTGTCCATGAGCTGAAGAGTGTAACTAATGTAATGAAGGCGTCTAGAGTCAAGGCTATAACTCTAAAGAAAAATCAATACTCTAATCAAGGATTACACTATCCTTGCAAACATATGACATCTCTCTCTCTCTCTCTCTCTCTCTCTCTCTCTCTCTCTCTCTCTCTCTCTCTCTCTCTCTCTCTCTCTCTCTCTCTCTCTCTCTCTCACTCACTCACTCACTTTTTGATATTATAGCCATATTTGGCATTCTCCTCAAATGCTAAAATTTTGTAATGGATGACTAGCCAATCGATCCTATTTTTGGATTGATTCAAAGATGCTCTATTGAGTAATCATAAAATGTAACTAGTAATTTCTAAAAGGATATATAAATGTAACATTTTTGGAAGTAAATAAGATTGGAAAAATCTTGATTTGGTAAAACCCCTATAGTTGGGACTACTATGTGAGACTCTGCACCTATATTTTGGATTCTATTGTTCATGTCAGTTTAGTTTTAGTTCATGTATGGTGCCTAGGAATTAAATGTGATGTTAATGAAAGATATGGAATTGAAAATGAGTTGGGTTTTGTTTATTTCTTCTCTTTATTTCCTTCATTCATAGTATTATCACATTTTCTTTGTTCTATACAAGTTAGGGCATGTGCAATTTCATTATTGTGTGAGAGATTCTAGATTTGGTTGATGTAAGCTACTAAGTAGGAAAAAAATGGTTGTTGTGAAATCTTAGTGACTTGGGAAATCAAAGTATTTCTTAATTAGTCAAGTATCATCTCCTTATATATTATGCATCATTAGTTAGTCATGTATAAATACATTTTTTATTTTGTAAATTAAATAGGCTATATTTAGGTGTTGGAAGATCTTAAGTTGACTTGTGAATTTGTAGTTGTGGATCTTTGTGAGTCAAAATATCAAAACTACCTAGGTTGTCTAATGTATTTAGGCAATCTAGTCATACCTCTCTTTCTCTCTAGTTAAGACCATACCCCTAAATCTTGTTGATCTACTAAAAACAACATTCATTGCAAATCTTTGCATATAAGGGAGTTTTACCTTTTCAATTCAAGGGTCCTTGATAAAACACCTACATTAACCATTCTATTGCTAACAACTTTCTCTTTCATCACATTGGGCACACTAAGAGTCAGGGCACAAACCAAACCAAGGAAGACAAATTGTTAAACAACTTGTATTAATGTATGTATGCATGTATGTATTATATTATTAATATAATATATATATACATATATATATATATATATACATATGTATATATATATATATGTATATATATATATATATGTATATATATATGTATATACATATATATTTATTTATATATACATATACATATACACACATACATACATATACATTAATACATATATGTATGTATGTATGAATGTATATGTATATTTATTTATATTCATATTCATTATATTTAGAATATAACATATACATACATACATACATATATAAATACATACATGTACACACACACACACACACACACACACACACATACAC